>WSYH01001409.1:86553-116565 GCA_036426205.1 Ascaphus truei | reverse complement strand
TTTTACATTGGGAATTAACATTAGGAATCAGTGAGGATAAGATTGGGAAAGTTATTAAATAGAGTTAGAAAGTAATTAGATTGAGGGAGTATTGGTTGGAGTTTAATTCCTTCATTACCACAGGGGCCAGCATCATGTGTGTGTTATGGGCTATAGCTTCTCTGTGTGAGGCTGACATGTTTGCCTCATGTCTCTCATGTCCAAGTTTTAAAGAATGTGTCTGGGACAGGGGGGTGAGGGGGGAGGTCTGTGCAGAGCTGGAGATGTAGAAGTGAGACACAGCTTCTCTTCCTTCCCCCAATCTGCAGTGCAGAACTCCAGCTGAGGGAGAGCAGGGTGACCCCAGGCATAGAGGTGGGTGCTGTGTCTGGGTCTCTGTGTATGCGCCGCCATATAGAAACCCAAGCATGTGGTAGCCTCACGTCTAGCATACAAGGGGTTAACCCCTCATTTTCTAAATGGTGCAAATATACAGAGATAACAGAAAGGTACAAGATCCGGTGATACAGAACTATTAACTGTAGGAATCCATTAAACATTGCTTGCAAATGTTTATATTATAGATGTTAATGGCGATTAGCAAAACATTGAATCCAGAAGAACATTCAAATAACTTGAACCGGAAAAATAAAACCCTAATATATCAACTAAGAAAAGAAAATAACAATAGGAATTTAATGCAGAACAAGGTAAAGATCTCCCATATATAGATATACTACTTGCAGTTTGTGTAACAGGGTATGTCAATCTGTACCTATTTCTCTCTGCGAGTCTTCCCCATGGCAGGGTAAGCTTGCTCATTTTAGGCTGGCTAGCCTAAAGACCAGCTGGAGCAGAGCACTAGTGAAGAAGGTGCACCGTCTAGAAAGCCTGGGGCTAGAAGTGGAGTGTGATATGCTGCTAGAAGAGATGATGCAGAATGCCCTATAATAAAGTACCTTTCAAGATACCTCTGCCTCAGGTGTCAGTTCCTGGACAGGAGAGAGGTGATTGTGTAGCGATGGGGGCTGACACCTACACTCCGTGGGATCCATCACTGCTGGAGGCGCTGACACCACCACGACGAACCCAGAGACCTGTACATGAGCCAGTCCTGTTCCCGTCTCCTTAACATCATGCAGACAACTCAGACCTGAAAACCAACAGGCAGAGCATCATACAATCGTGGTAATGCGTCCACTCCCATACACTGGTCCCCAAGTGAGGTTGGTGGGGGGACACGTGTTACATTAGTAACTTGTTTCTTCCAAGTCAAAGAGATAATATTCTGTTTTTAGTTCACACATAATATTTAAACTTCAATACAAGAAATGTGTTCAAAGTTATTACAGATTAATGTCTCAGTCAGTGGAATATAATGAATGTACAATTCCCAACATTTAAATGTCTGTTCTTCAAAGGGTTAAACCGATCCATTATAAGCATGAACATAGCTTTTCTCCTTCAAATGTTTGAATAGAGGAACAGTAATAAACAATTGTTTTAAGGGCTTTTTAGAAACCTAATATCTATCATATTGGAACAAATCTGCCTTTAAAGCATAGTTATAAATTCCCAATAAATAATTCCATCTTTCTAATAGAACTTTACTACGGATACTTCCCACAATTATTATTTACCAGTAACAGTCTCTATAAGAGCCTGTTTGTGCCTCTTTCCTATAGTACAGCATAGAGTGAGTATTACACGGATATCTCCTCTATTCAGCAGGGGGCCAGATTAATAAAAAAAAGTAATCTGTCAAGTGACACATGTATAAACATGGAATCTATATTGCACACACGCAGGCTCTCATCTCCTTCCCCCATCCTCCTCCCCCAATATAAACACAGGTACCACATGCATGCCCCACGTATGGTCACACACACCCCTCATGCATCGTGTATGTACGTACACACACACACACACACACACACACCTCTTGCATCGCGTACATACCCACACACACCTCTTGCATCGCGTACGTACGTGTACACACACACACACCCCTCATGCATCGTGTATGTACGTACACACACACACACACACCTCTTGCATCGCGTACGTACCCACACACACCTCATGCATCGCGTACGTACGTGTACACACACACACCCCTCATGCATGCCCCAGGTACACACACACACCCTCATGCATGCCCCTGGTACACACACACCCTCATGCATGCCCCTGCCCCAGGTACAACACACCAAACCCTCACGCAATCCCAGGTAACACACCACCCACGTTACACACCACCCCTATGCATCCCCATGTACACACACAACCCTACATCGATGCCCCCAGGATACACACAACCCTCATACGCATCACCACGCACAACCTACTGCATTCCCCGGAAACTCATGCACCGATCCAAACACCTCATGTCATGCCCCAGGTACACACACACCCTCACCATTCACCCAGTACACACACACACACCCTGATGCATGCCCCAGGTACACACACACACACACACACCCTGATGCATGCCCCATGTATCACACACACACACACCCTCTCATGCCCCAGGTACACACACCACACCCTCATGCTGCCCCAGGTACACACACACGACACCCCTCATGCATGCCCACGGTAACACACACGCACACACACCCTCATGCATGCCCCAGGTACACACACACAGACCCCACATGCATGCCCCAGGTACACACACAACCCTCATGCATGCCCCAGGTACACACACACACACACCCTCATTCATGCCCCAGGTACACACACACACACACACCCTCATGCATGCCCCAGGTACCACACACACACACACACACACCCTCATGCATGCCCCAGGTACACACACACACACACACCCCAGCCTCCCCAGTTACTCTCACCCCACCCACACACACCCTCATGTCATGTCCCCAGTTCCACACACACAACCCTCATGCGTGCCCCAGGTACACACACACCTCATGCGTGCCCCAGGTACACCCACACACCTCATGCACCCCAACACCACACAACACCACTCCTCATGCATGCCCCAGGTACACACACACACCCTCATGCATGTCCCAGGTACCACACACATCCTCATGCAATGTCCCAGTACAACACACCCTCATGCATGTCCCGTACCCCACCACCCTCATGCATGTCCCAGGTCACACACACACCACTCATTCTATCCAGGTACACACACACACCCCTCATCTGACTGCCCCCTACACCCCTCTCATGCATGCCCTTCACCACGCATGCCCCACTACACCCCCCATGCATGCCCCACGTACACAAAACACCCCTCATGTTTGCCCCACATACACACCTCGTACGCGCACACCACACCCCATGTCATGCCCATGCCCCAGTCGCGCACAACCCACACCTTATGCATGCCCCACGTACGTACGCACACAACCACCCCATATGCATGCCCCACGTACGTACGCACGCACACACCCACCCCTCATGCATGCCCCACGTACGCGCACATCCACACCTCATGCATGCCCACGTACGTACGCACGACAACACACCACCCCTCATGCTGCTCCACGTCACGCCATGCCCCACGCCCTACACCTCATGCCCACCTCTTTCCCTGCTAATAGTGTTAACTCATCTAATTATAACTGACAAACCTTCAAAACTCGCCCCTCAAAAGCAACATCCCAATAGCCTGGAATCATGGCTGTTGTCCGCAGTCACTCCTATCAACCCATTGTGACCAGCACTGCCGACCTGTCTCAGCTTTCTTTCTCGCTCCTTTGGCTGTCTCTTGCGCGCGCTTGTCCCTTAAATCTTTCTCTTTCTATGATTGCCTCCTTGTCTGTGCTCTTCCTACTGCCTCTCTTTCCCTAGCTTTGTCTCTCTGACTGTGTTTCTTTCCCAGCCTCTCTCTCTCTTTCTCTGCCTTTCCTTCTCTCTGAGTGAGGTCGGCTGTGGGACTCGCTGAGCTGCCTGGCAATTCCCCCATCCTCCAGGTCCCTCAAGACTGATCTATGCAATGGGCTATAATTGGGGTTTCTTCAGCTCCCCACTTGTAGGAACCCTCATCAATCACCCACGCTCGGTCCCCCCCCTGAGACCCATTGGTATTGGGGATGGGTCTGGTAATGAGAGTCTTTCTCTACCCCTCTTTGGACAATAACCGTGAATCATTCTCTCTAAGCCCCCTGCAGCCATTGATCGAAGAAGAGCCTGGTGCACAGAACTCAAAGAAATGTCAGTGGCCGTCAGGGCCTTCTCACGCAGGCCCATCACCACCCAAAGCTTAACATGTTGCACTTTTACAGCTTAGAAGAGTGAAAGGGAGATCCCAAGAAGACATTTTTTTTTTTTCTGTACAAATATTCAGACACGAAAAGACAAAAACACCAATGCTAATCCATGTGACAAAAATACATAGTTAAATACGTCAATGTTTTTGTACTCATAGTAAAGGGTCATTTCGTTAAACCCTTTGGCCAAAGCGTTATAAGCCTGCAGCCAAGTCACGGCATGACCAGTATGCAGCCACGTCACGGCATGACCATATGCAGTCAGTCACGACCAGTTAGTGCAGGTCCTAACACTACCCTGCAGCCACGTCACGGCACGACCAGTATGCAGGTCCTAACACTACCTGCAGCCACGTCACGGACGACTATGCAGGTCATTACATACCCTGCACCACGTCACGGCACAACCAGTCATGCACGGTCCTAACTACCCTGCAGCCACGTCACGGCACAACCAGTTATGCAGGTCCTAGCACTGCCCTGCAGCCACGTCCCGGCACGACCAGTCTGCAGGTCCTTACACTACCCTGCAGCCACGTCACGGCATGAACCAGTATGCCAGCCACGTCACGACCAGTATGCAGGTCCTAGCACTGCCCTGCAGCCACGGTCACGGCACGACCAGTATGCAGGTCCTAACACTACCTGCAGCGAGCGTCACGGCACGACCAGTATGCAGGTCCTAACAACCACCCTGAGCCACGTCACGGCATGACCAGTATGCAGCCACGTCACGACCAGTATGCAGTCCTAGCACTGCCCGGCAGCCACGTCACGGCATGACCAGTATGCAGGTCCTAACACTACCCTGCAGCACGTCACCGGCACGACCAGTATGCAGGTCCTAACATACCTGCGCCACGTCACGGCACGACCAGTATGCGGTCCTAACACTACCCTGCAGCCAACGTCACGGCACGACCAGTATGCAGGTCCTAGCACTGCCAGGTGGAAATTCTATTTACCTCTGCTGTGGAGGGAGAACCCTGGGAGGAGGGGCCACTAACCTCCAAAAAACTGATACCAGAATGAAAAATGAATACAACACAATCCCAGCAAAGCTCTAACCCCAGAACCCACCACAAATGTCAGAGACACACGTTTAAAAGTTTACAAAAAAACATCCAAAATCATATTATACACATTTGGTCAAATCTTAGATCGATGCATAAAACAATAATGTGAACCCCAATAAGCATTGGTCCCAAACATCTTAGATTTTCTTCTAGGAAAGCCTGCAACAATGGGCTCAGTTCTCATCTCTGAAGGTTCAAGTGGCAGCACTCTGCTTCTTCTTACAGGATCAAATAGCAAACCAGTAGTTATTCAGCAATTTCTTCAAGGCAATGGGTAAAATAAGACTTGGATCAGGGTTATAAGCACTTACAAACACAGCCGTTCCACCCTCTCCCTCCAGTATCAATCAGATGGTATCACTGAAAGCTGTAACAATAACATCAACCCAGAGTGAGTCAACTGGGAGAGACGATCTTGTGATCCCCATTTTTGCATTTTCTATCTCGGAACAAAGCGGTGTTGAGAACACGTCTTCAGTGAAAAGTAATGTAATAATTCCACACATTTACCATAAATCAGGGGGGTACCCTCCTTCTGTCTGAACCCAAACAATGAGAAGGTAGAATCTCGCACACGTTAGACGTTCCGAGTGTAAAGGCCCATATCCCAGAAACAGAATCATTTAGAAAATCCTGAAATTTTGTCTTCTCTTTTCAGGGCAACGATAGGGAAAACAGTTTCCAAGACAGCCATAGCCAGATGATAAGAAACCTCATTAAAGGCTTATGAAGCATTAGGAAACGCATCTCCAAGTTTTAAGGGCTCAGTCTACTAGAGCATCACAACTTCCCGGGCTATGAAACCACAAGTACTTCCGCAGAGCAGTTCTGGAAACCAGCGACTGGTCTTCCCTTTATACTTCTCATAACACTACCAAATAAATGTACTCATCAATAGAAGCTCCTTTGGAATAAAATGCATACAGGCAGCAAATCACTATAATTTTGCCCAACCAGTGTGTCGAGGCAGAACGGCTTTCGGACTTTCCTTATATCTTGCGCGACACGGAAAGAAACGGAAATGTAGTCACCAATTAGTTTTACTCTGATCCCTCCATGGCAGCGAATGCCTAATTCCCGCCTCTATCTTTGTTATGAGCGCAGACTTTGCAGTACATTTATTTTGTCTTGTTCATAATTGCCTTGAGATATTTGGGTGCACAGGTAATAGTACAGCTCTTCTAGAGGTTCAACGGACCCGAATCAGGCATAGCGGGCTTATAAGGTAGTGAGCAGGTCAGAAGTCTGTTTCCTACCTTCAGATGGGCCGAGCCATTCCCTCATGTTTATGTGATGACATTGAGGGATCAGGAAAATAAATCATCATGAGTAAAATTCAGTGTTCCCCAGGCACTCCTTTATTTAAGTTATATCAGTTACAATGGGGCAGTGCTTACTTCTCCAAAGGGGCTTCCCTGTATGAAACTCGTATACTCCTAGAATATGAAGGTAAGGAGGGAGGACACACGGACTTGCAGCCAATTTTATAAGAAAAAGAAAACAAATGCTTTGGCTGGAACACAGCAAGCTTTACCATAATGGATCCCTTGCCTTATGCTGAATTGCACGGATGTTCCTGCCGGGTACAAAGGAGCTGAATGTGAGAAACTGGAGGGATAAGGGAGAAAAGAATGAGGGTGAGGGATCAACCCCCCTATTTAATATGGTGAGAAGTGGGGACAGGTGAGGGGAAGGTCCTGCCTGTTTCCTCTGCATTACCCACTTCTCTCCGTATGAAATAGGAAAGTGAGACTGTGTCAGTATGGAGCAGAACTGCTGGACCTGAGAGAGAATCGGGAGCATTTATCAAAGTCACTCTGATGTATCTGCTTTTTATTCATACTATAGAATGTACAGTATGTTACTATGTTACCACTGAGAGGACATTGCTGGTCTTGTGCTGTTGTTCTCCGACTCTCTTTATACGGTTTTTCTCCTAGATGGTTATGTTGTACACAATCTGAACCATTGATGTTTTGCAGTGTTTGACATGAAGTTCCTGTTTGAGAGGACCATTGGTTTTTTTTGGTGCCCTGTCTTCTCTCTCTCCTTTGGGTTTAATAATCTTAGTGTTTGAAAGCTCATACTAACTGCTGTATATTTGTCCAATATAAACAGATCATTCCAATTCTGTTTTCTCTTTACACAGGCACAGCTGTCATCCAACCACCAGATCAAGGAACCTCTGTGTCAGCACCTCCAGAGCAGGCAACAACTGCCAGCCAGTACCTCCAGAGCAGCACTGCCCCCTGCAGACACCTCCAGAGCAGCACTGCCCACTGCGCACCTCAGCAACTCCCATGCACACCTCCAGAGCAGCACTGCCCCCTCCAGCACACTCCAGAACAGCACTGCCCGTGCCAGCACCTCAAGAGCAGCACTGCCGCTGCCAGCCCTCAGAGCAGCGCTGCCCACGCCAGCACCTCCAGAGCAGCACTGCCCATGCCAGCACCTCCAAGCAGGACTGCCCACTGCCAGCACCTCCAGAGCAAGGCACTTCGCACTGCCAGCACCTCAGAGCAGCACTGCCCACTGCCAGCACCTCCAGAGCAGCACTGGCCCACTGCCCACTGCCAGCACCTCCAGAGCAGCACTGCCCACTGGCCCAGCACCTCCAGGCACATGCCCTGCCAGCATCTCCAGAGCACACTGCCCACTGCCAGCACCTCCAGAGCAGCACTGCCCCTCCAGCCTCCAGAGCACCTGCCCACTGCCCAGCACTCCAAGCGCACCTGCCACTGCAGCAACTCAGAGCAGCACTGCCCACTGCCAGCCACCCCCGAGCAGGACCGCCCCTGCCAGCATGGATCCACACTTAAGTGCAGTAGAGGAGAATATTTTGGTGTCTTTAATCTAAACACTGCAAGGATGAATATCTGATTATTTTGCAGTTATGAGTCAAACACCAAACTAATCTTGTTTTCCTTCTTGTGACCACCAGCAGGTAAGAGATAATATATCTTCAACTCTGTCATTTGTGCCAGAATGGTTAGTAATACATTCTTTACAAGAGATATTATATTATTCCATATTAGAGGAGAGGGTGAAATCACCGAAGCGCCCCCAACTCCAGCTTTACATGATGGATTTTCCCTTTTCTTATTGCCAGGTTCCCAGTGGTTGTACCGGAGAGTTTAGAGATTAAGTCGGAGAAAGAAGAGCCGAACCACTGAGAATATCTACCACATAAAGAAAGGAAATAGATCATTTCCTGTTGTGGTATACCCTTACATCCTACTTGTCTGTATTCAGAATGATAAAGAAAAATGGACTGATGTCTGCAATATTTTGGAAATAATATTAAAGAATGCATACAGATTATAAGCTACATGTTTCTAATGAAAAAAACATGGTATGATTGCTAAAGTTCATTAATAATATTGTTTATTGATGTTTAAACATTGGGTAGCTCCAAAAACGCTAAAATGTTCTCAGCGCTGGGGTAAAGCTCCTTCACACTCAAAGGTTAAACAAAGTAAAATAATCACTTAACCCTTTCCTAGGGAACAAGTATAGAGATTTCTGTATACTGTATCACAAGACGCCTCCACTCCGCTTTACATGATGGATTTCCCTTTTCTGTTGCCAGGTTTCCAGGTGTTGTACTGGGAGTTTAGAAATTAAGTCGGAGAAAGAAGAGCCAAACGAGATGAAAAACATCTGACCAAAAAGTGACACTTTTACATTTCCTGTCTCTGGTGAGTACATTTCCCCTTGGTCTGCACAAAGGGAGTTATCTTTACAAGGAGCATGGTCACATTTGTGAAATATGGTTAATTGCTCTCATAGGAAGTCCCCAGGCCTGCTGGGGTTTCTGAACAAGCCAATGCAGCCAGAGTTAGAAGTGCAATAGTTCAGACACGTAAAAGGTGTTGGAATGAGAATTATGGATATCTGACCCTCAATAGATGGGAATAAAAGCATTTGGGGAGAATAAAGGGATTGTGTGGCGAGCACGCGCATTGTAAATGAAACTTCTACTTCTTGTGTTTTGTCAATGAAATTGTAATTATACTCAAGTTTTTAATTCAATCAAAATACATTCCAGTGACAAAACATAAAGATGTTTTACTTAGAACGTGCGTGCTCGGCACAACACGCCAGGTCACGGTGCGCGGTCAGCGTGGACGCGCCTCAGTCTTGTCATGGCCTGAGATGGCATATATATACGTACATTCATACTATATTCATCCATCTTTGTAATGATTTGCGTCAGGAGAACCAGCATAATTGCCAGGGAATTCAGAGATTCCACAATGTTGCTGGTTTGACAGAGAACCCTGCAGTAGTAGTATGTGTATTCTATCTATAATTCGTTTTATTTATCAGCAATTTTACCTTACACCACTTAATTGCACTCGTTTTAGGGGTACAGTGTGGACACAATGCTCTTAAAGACGTGTGGAGAGGGTATGTTACACGCATATTGATGAAGATTTGTATTTATTTGCCACTTGGAACCATGACAGAGATGAATAGCAGCGCCCTGCGGGTCACTCCTCAAAAACACAACACTGTATGAGTCACCACTGCCTCACAACGCAGCGCGCGAAACCACAAATGGGTGACTGCCCGTGCTGACAGCCACGGTGCGCAAGACCATGTCAAATGACAAGCCCGCGCTCGTGTGACGAGAAACCAGCAGAAGATCCAGGAAGACGAGGAGGGTGGTAGCAACGTCCAGCGAAGGCTCCTCCAACTTCACTGGACACAGGTGTTTCCCGGCCCCGCAATGATCGGCAGTCATTTACCGGTGGCCCTGGAATCCAATACAGTCACAAGCCCAAGGTACACCTCCCGTTCTCTCCTGTACTGACAGTGTGGTAGTAGTATCTGCATAGGCTCGTCATCTGGAGGGTGGCGGAAAAATTAAGTTGGTGCCAACCAAGTAGTCGGGCCCTAACAGCACGGCACTTCTCAGACAGGCGTTCCTGCATTCTGAGATCGATCTGTACGCCAAGAGAGAATGTAATCCTCGAGGTCCTTAGGAGGTCCTAAGGGAGTTAGCTCATCTTTAAGTGCTCCGATAAACTTGAGATTCATTTTATCAGTGGTCTCGGCTGCGAGGGGTTGTTGAAACTGAATGGGCTTTTGGCCTTAACCTGCGAGTTCCCTGGCGAATCTGCAGGAGTGAAGCTGATGCTGAAGTACTCTCCCTGGAGCGGTCAAATGAAGGCAGGGGAATCACTGATCGGGGGCAAGCTCCTTCTCCCAGAGCGGAGAGGCCCAAGCCAGGGACTGTCAGTGAGAAGAGAAACAATGTAGGCACCCTGTGTGTGGTGATCATAGGCAGTGTAATTCAAAATGAATAGAGCATTGATTAGAAATCCCCTTTATGCCATTGGGTCCCCACCATACCGTGAGGAGTCTGGATCCAGGTTTCTCATCGTTCGGTAACAGAGTAGTATTTATCGTAGCCGCATCTGCAGCCCTCAAGTCTGTGATGGGTACCATGTGGGTAACTAAGTCCTGCCCGCATTACACATCGTGTCAGTTATTGATGGTGTAGGGTGAGGCGTTGCTCATGATCCCCCAAGTACTCTCATTGACAGGGTAACGGCTCGCCCCTACCGCTGCGGGGTCCATATTTGGACTGAGCAAAAATGTCCACGATCTCATCTCACGCAGGAAAGGACCCGACAGCATGGCGGATGTAGGTAGCCGGTGACAGAACTACCTGAGCCGAGGGACAGAGTCCTATAGAGTAGTGCGTCGTAGGCCGAAGGTCAGTGCGCAGCTGTTTCGAAGTCGGTGTGGGATGCAGAGTGGGCCGCAGGCCGATAATACAAGAAATAATCAAATATCGAGCATGTTAACTCCCACTAAAACAAAAGCCATCATACTAGGACGAGAGAAGGCCTCGACAGCATAAAGTGGGCCATCCTGGATAACACCATGCAGTCCTTTTTGCTTTCCGGGGCCATTCTTAAAGGGGGTCAGAGCCCTATAAACACTCTCTCTGAGTCTTGGTTATGTTACCAAGCACTAAACTAGGAGTCTATAAATATAAAGACGGCAAAGGCAGGGCTTGCCCCCTATTCCTCTACTCTTCGCCTTCTCAATTGAACCTGTGGCCTCAACGATCAGAATGCACCCAGATATTCAGTGAATAAACATCGGGACAAGAATATAAGATATCACTGTTTTGCTGACGACATCATCCTAACTCGAGCAAACCCATTGATCTCCCTAGCAAACTTGCTGAAGTTGCTAGAAGGATTGGCGGGCTGTCGGGGGGGTACAAAATGAAACAAGACAAGTCAGCGGTTTGAACCTGTGTGTTCCCCGTTCCCCCTCCCCCCCCCGGATCGCTCTACAAAAAAAAATCAAGTTTATGTAACACCCCAATCCCGTCCTCCGCAGCAGGAGATAGGGGTGTACATGTGTTATATGTCTATTACCCATTCCCATCGAAATTAGAGTGTTGCTCCGTGGGCAATTACCTGTGATCTCAGGGTTCCCTCTGGCAGGTTCAGGCCTTGGCTGGTAATGGAGGATAGTTTGGTGGTGTGAGTACAGGATAAAGAATAGGGCGCCAGGATCTTTTGCACTCAATGGCTTTTATTAACAGGCCAACAGCTCCAGCTTGCACAGGATCAATGATCATCTCTTAATACAAGTGGACTCTCACATTAATATCATAGGACACAGCATATCATTAGGCAGACTTTTCCTAATGTACTTGCAGGCAATTTCTCTTCTGACCCTTCCCATTCAGATAAGGCTTTCATGCAGGCTTTAGCCTCTATTCCACCTCAAGCCCACTCCTAACAAGGCGTTGGGTCCACCAACCTCCTCTGCAGAGCAGTCTCCTTTTCTGCTTCCTAGTCCCTAGCACCCTGCATGCCAGAAACTCCTTCTTCCTGAAACTTCACTGGAAAGGTCTTGCTTCTCACTGGCCCTTGACTGGTCATCCCAGGGAGCTTGAGGCTCCCAGTTAGTCTACATTTTCTGCTCACTCACCCCTAGGTGAGGGATGAACCTGCACTTCCCTTGGTGAGGGTCAACTAACTGCCTTTTTAGCAGCTCCTCCACTTAGACATACAGCAGGTGGAGCCAACTATCCTTCCCCCTCTTCTAGCAGCTCCACAAGCCCAGACTTTTGCCTGTAAGTTGCTACAATCAGCAACTGAGATGTGATTCACAGCTCACTATTAACCCCAGCACTGCCGCATTACCAGACTTATGTTCCAGGCTGGGGGAAAATTAGTTAGGGGGCTACATTTAGATGGCAACAATCTATTAAATATCAGGGGTTTAACATCTCAAAATACGAATCACTCAAAGCAACACCCCACACTATTTGATAAACATTTAAAAGCACCTGTTGAACTGGAGCAATGAAATAACACCTTCCCAGATTGCTATATTACTTGCGACCCTCCCAATCCACATACCAAAAGGAACTAAGAGCCCTCACAGAACCAAATCTTTCAATTTATATGGCGAGGGGAAAAGGCCAAGGGTAGCTAGATCTGTGTCGATGTCCTCCAGAGGCGGGGGTGGCCCAGGGGTCCAACATAACTAGGTACAGGTCAGCCCCGTTATAACGCAATGCTTGGAGTCCACATAATGCGACCGGCGTTAAACCGGGGATTGCGGAAAAAATGGCCATCGCAATCAGGGGTTCCGAGTCCAGCTGTCCTGAACCGGCGGCACAGCGCGGCAGCTCTCTCCTCTCCCTGCTTCAGCCTCGGAGTGTAGGTTGTGGGGGGAGGGTGGTGGTGTGTGGTCGACAGAGCACGGCAGTCTCTCTTCTGCTCTCCCTGCTTCAGCCTCGGAGGGGGGTAGGTTGTGGGGGGTGGGGGGAGGGTGGTGTGTTGTGTGGACAGAGCACGGCAGTCCTTTCTCTCCTGCTTCAGCCTCGGAGGTAGGTTGTGGGGGGGAGGGTGGTGTGTGTGTGTGGTGTGTGTGTGTGTGTGTGTGTGTGTGTGGACAGAGCTCGGCAGTCCTCTTCTCTCCCTGCTTCAGCAGCCTCGGAGAGAGGTTTGTGTGGGGGGGGAGGGTGGTGTGCGTGTGTCGGCGAGCATGGCAGCTCTCTCCTCTCCCTGCTTCAGCCTCGGAGAGAGGTTGTGGGGGGGAGGAGGGTTGTGTGCGTGTGTCGGCAGAGCATGGCAGCTTCTCTCCTCTCCTGCTCAGCCTCCGGAGGGGGGGAGGGGCAGTGTGTTTTTCTTGAATGCTACTTTGTCAAACAAATATATACTCCTTAATTCCAATGCCGTAAGGAAGGCACAGACTTTGTGCTACCTCCAGCTGTTTTCATTACCCAAATATAATGTGTTGTAACACTAACTGATAAATAGCATAACATTTATAAAATATCAGTATAGATATATGCATGTAGGCAGATGATGCCCTTTTAAATTACAGCCAAAAAACCAAAATGTGTTGCTTAAAGTCTTCCTCTCGGATTGTATGCTGCTAACAAGTAAAAGGAAGTTTGCAAGGAGACGTTTCAGGATCAGTATATGAGCCTATTCTCATCTGACAACCAAAGCTCTTGTACCTGTCGGTGGAATATCCTCTCTAAATACAAATACAAAACCAAATCACTATGACAGCATTATCAAATCTTAATTACTCTCTTATTAATTTGAATTTATTACACAAGGTTGGGGGACTTAGCATGTTCTTTCTGATTAATTACAATGAATCACATGACCATTACATTCTATTACATTGATGCATCACAGTAAACGAGGACTTCTCTATACCTCAGTCAATCGCATTTGGTTTCACAATAGTCCAGTTTCTTTTAAATATTGCCTGTAGTGGTTTAGTTGTAATTGAGTGCTATGTCTGCTTTTCAGTACCTCCATAGATCATTGGACACACCACACACAGATATGTCATGATAGCTTTGGTCTATACCTTTTCTCTTCCGTGTTCAGCCCACAGCTCTGGTCTCACCCCTCCCCACCCACCACACTCTGCTTCTAAGTCGGACAGCAGGAATCTGTTTCCTCAGGCATTGATGTGGCAGCAGGCAGGGAGGGGAGGAAGCCAAGAGAAATCCCCAATATCCCCCAGAAAACATGGAGCTGAGAAACGTGGAATTATTCCAAAACTAAATAAAATGTACATTCTCACCCCCTCGCTAACTCCTGGTGTGTCATCCGATACGAGCCAATCAGCAACCCACAGCAGCTTCATGAGTGCAGAGAGCTTGGCCATGTGGCATTACTGGAAGAGGAGGAAGCAGACAGGAGGCGGCTTTGGGCTCAGGATCCTCCGGAAGCAGAGCAGGCAAAAGAGAATAGAAGGTAGATCTCTTAATCGGAGCCAACTTCAAAACCGGGTATAAGGCGATCCGCGTATAGCGGATTTCGCTATCACAGGTTTGAGCTGTAGTCTATGCAGCTCAATTACGCTACAGGGTAGTCGTGTCTAAACGTCAGACCCCCCAGTTCTGCTGGTCCATCGAATCGAAAATGCTCATGCTGCCCCGCTACCAATATCGCTCTGGACAACAGAGAACAAGGACTCAGGCCATAGATAAACAGAAATGGGATCCATACAAATTCACTATGAATATGTTGACTAAGCTAAACCAAAATTCAAATTCCCGTCTTAATGCATCCCAGCTCACCCCACCCTCTTGGACACACCACAACATTCCACAGGGGTGGCTCGAGCCGCTTTGACCCGTTTAAGATACATTTACTGGTTGGAGACCTAACTTGGACAAGGGAAACCCCCTTAAGTCCTCCAAGAGCTTAGAACCAAATACAAAACCCCCAGATCTACCTCTCTCCAGTTCCTACAAATTAGGCATTCCTTCGTCCACCTAGGAACTCAAAAATTCCCGGAGCTTGACCACATTGAGCGTTTGATAGTAAAAAGAATACCAAAAACGACTAACAACGTTTGATATATTCACAAGGGCTAAATCGGCAGGCTCCACCCAGACCATGGATATCTTACCAAATGGGCCGGTTACCCTGGGGATGGAAATTGAAGAGGAAACTGGAAAGAGATCTGGGATAATGCGACCAAAGTCTCCATTTGCACAGTCACAAAAGAACACATACATAGAATATATAACCACTGGTACCTCACCCAAAGAGGAAAAACCTCTTCCCAGAATCCTCTGACAATGCTGTAGGACATGCGGCCAGTTGGGTGCCAGGCCCACATCTGGTGTTCGTGCCTGGCAATACAAAAATACTGGAAAGTTATTCAGAGGATTATTAAAGAGACCATGGCCTAGAAAATCCCCTTATGTCCCACTGGTAATCAAAATCCTGCTACCCAAACCAGTAGAGGCCTAAAGAAGGCATCCTATTAGCGCCTCATATCGCACATCCTGACGACCGGCCAGAGGGCGGCGAAAGCGCCGCCCTGGAAAAGCCCATCGGCCATCCATCCAGGTCAATGGTAAAAAATATAATTAGAACTAATTAATGTTGATGGAGAGGCCTCACTGCCTCCTTACACATTTCCACCAAAATTCCACAGATCTGGGACCATGGATGGAGGCCTACTCGGACTAGAATCATGAAACAATGACGGGCTCGGGTGGAGACCAGTGCCTCCCTCTTTTCTCCTCACCTCCCCGCCCCTCCGCACCCTCCGACGTAGAGATAGGCCCTGGAAGTGAGATACTTCCCAGTGACCAACATACCTCCAGAGCGTTCCATTCCAGACTTATGAACCACCAGATGAGGTGGTCACCTACAACCCCTGAGCCTTCGTCTTAAAGGGAAAGGTGGGAATGGTGCAAGGGTAACCAGGCTTCATATAACGTTAGCCTCCTCTGGTTGCCCTTAGGTCCGGTGGGTCCCCTGGCGCTACTCTCAGCTAGGAGCCAGGTATATGGTAAGATGTCAGTAAGTTAAAGTTACCTTCTTTTTTTTTCCACTATCCCTGTTCCCCTTTCTCCAGACTCATGAACTTGCTGTGTGGAGGTTTTAGGTGGGATATTTTGTAAGTATGCAATTCTTCTTTTGTTTGCAGGAGTTCTGGGTCTGGAGCTACCGTGGTACCTTAATCTAAACCTGGCGTGCAGGACTATTTGCCGGTATGCTAGTAAGAATTATAACCGGGCTGGGGGGTTCCAGCTCCCCCAGACTCCTGATTTTTTCGAGCCCTTATATCTCATCCCTAAGTCCCTATGTCATGAGTCTCCCCAATGTCTCCCATGTATTAACTTATGTTTTATCACTTTGATACATTTCTTCTAGGCTCTATGCAGCTTGTCCCGGCCTTCCGTTCCAGTTAAGGTGGCAGTAAGTCTGCATAGTTCAAAAGGGGAGAGGATTCCAGAGGGTGTGAAACGTTTTTGTGGGGGCAGGAAAAAGGGTGAATGTCCAGTAGCCGGACTAACAAGGCACCCCGCTGGTACTCCTTTTTTTTGTAGTTTCCAGATTTCGGAGAGCCGACCTGCAGGTGGCAATGAGTTAGCCAGAAAATGCAGGCTATAGAGTCTGCTCTCTTTTTTGCTAAATCATATTTTACGCGCACCCGGATTTTCAAGGCCCTGCCTGGGCAAGCCTACTGCTCTGACGTTAGCCGGCGAACGAGCCCCTCTTTCTATTGGCTGACTGGGAGGAATTTCCATGTGCCAATGGCTGCTCCTTCCCCTACGTTCTTGGATTAGCCCAGAGGAGTTTGTAGCAGAGGCGCTGACCGAGAGGGAGCCTATCCATCCAAGCTAACAATGAGGGAGTCGATGAAGCCTCGGCGGCTTTCAAAGTTGCTCTGTTCGAAATAACAGAGTCGACCGGCTTTCGTTTTGGAAGCCTGAAAAGTTTGGCCTCGCAGAGACCAGTCCCGTCTTTTGCGCCCAGTTCTCAAAATCGAACAGAGCTGTCCGCGACTGGGAATTGAAGCCGAAAGAGGACCAAGAGAAACGGGGGTATTCCCGTTCAGGTAAGCTCATCCAAGCGGGCCCCTGCCCAAAAAACGCCTACAATTTTTCCCCTCAGACCCACAGTATGTGTATTTTATTAACTGTTCCTTTTCTTAATTTCTTCTTGTGTATACGTTGGTTTAACAAATAAACACTATTGTTTTTACTTTTTGCTTTCTTTTTCTCCCTAGTGAATGATCCCTTTAAGATATAAATAGTGTAAAAAAAAGTACCCTGGTTTCCCGTGACAGCTTTTTTCCGGTGGCGCGGTGGGATCAGTCGCTTGGTTGGGTGGACATAAATTTCCTGCGTTGGGTTTTATAGAAGAATGAGGAGTCATAGATTGTGATCTCCCAAACAATGTTCACTTACGCAACGATTTCACTGGGCCGGAGAAAGTACGCTGTTCCTTTGTCCTGCAGCTTAGGGCCCCAATGCAAAAGATGTCTCAATGGTCAGGACGGTTTCGGTCCTGGGATCCGCCTGGAATCTGACCTCGGTGAGCGTTATGCTGAGTCCACGCTGGTGCTGGCGCGCTTGACGCATTTCCCATCTTTGGCTCTTATCTTCACTTCCATGCTCAACACGGCGCACTCGGCAGAGAGCAGCCCGTACCACCCAATCCTAGTTTAGCACATTTCCTGCATGTAACTTACCACCATAATTTTGCTGTGTGCAGACTGCTTTTTTTTTTTCTGCTAGGAAAGGATAATTGCTAATTGAAATGTTAATTTCAAAGTCACATAGGGGAGTTCCCAGCACGGCGACGCAAACAAAATGACGATGTCAACAATAATTGTCAGAACAGGGTCATTTTAATATAGCCTGAAATTCCGTGGAACAAACACATGGCATTACACGGATCAAATGGAAGCTTAATAATCGAAATATACAAGACCCAGCACATCACCTCAAAATACATAGATCACAGAAAACAAAAAGAGGGTAATGTACTAATCATGGGAGGCACTATACAAGGGAAATTAAGAAAGTGTAGGGTAGAGTGGGATTATACAACACGATAAGGTAGTTGTCCTGATACAACTCTCCTCCTGTTTTACTACTGTTCATGGTAACCCATATTAATGGGGGTGTCTTCTTACATCTCCTCTCCAAAAAGAGAAATCAGTTTGAGGAATCACAGATCTGTCCTACCCCTGTGACTCGTAATTAAAGCTACTGATTGGTGTGTCAGCGTCAGAGACCGTAGAAGACACCAATCAATCCAGCTGCTCTGAGTTCCCTACAAGGCGGTGTTGACGGAAGAAAGATCCACTGTATCGAGTCATTAGGACACCAGCTTTTGTTGCGCTCCGGTTATGATCTGGGAAGTAACCTCACCCCCTGCTGACGTCATGCCACGCGATGCGATAACCTTATCCAGCGGAGTAGACAAACAGAGCACGTAGGTGGAGTTGTGACCCTAAAGCGAATCAGGTCTGAACACGGGTGTAACCTACCCGTCCCCCCAATGATGTCACTCATATCGATGCAGGCGAAAATGTGCACACCGGGTGTTTGTTCAGGAGTTCCGGGCAGGTCTGTGCAACCTGTGGTGTGAAACCCTGGCTCTGTTAAGAGATATCTGAGACTATATCTATATTTCCTATAGATTGATACGTGGTACAACTGGAGGTTGCAGGGTGATTATAATTGGCGTCAATCTGGTAGATCAGTGCTTGTGGCATAGGTGTATATCAGCATATTTCCTTCTTGTATTGTGGGGAGACAGGTAAATGGATGGAGATGACTAGTAGTGAGTAATCCAGTGTCTGTGTAGCCGTACTTGTGCTGTATCCACTGTGTGATACTTATCCACAGACAGTTTTCTGCTCTTTGGTATCCACACATGTTTGGCTATATGTGAGTCAATAGTTTTTTTTTACAGGGAAAGGAAGTACAGATTAGATGTATTCCTAGGAACGGCCAAAAATGACTAGGGGCCCCCGAACGTTTGCCCCCCTACTTTCCTGTTTTTTCTTTCCTCTCCCCCCTCTCCCCCCCCCCTTTTCCTCTTGTCCCCTTTGTATAGGTCTTCCATTATCATTTTTAAACCCCATTCTTGTTTTGTTTTGCTGTGATCTATGTATTTCTGTTCTGTCGTTAGTTAGCAGGCGTCTTGTCTATTTCTGTTGGGTTATTAGGTTACATTTTATCAGGTAATGGCATGGATGTTTGGTTCATGGAAATTTCGCTATAAAATAAGGACTTTTTTCTGACAATTATTGTTGCCATCCAAAATTTGTTGGGTGCTGGGAACTCCCCCCTCTGTTCGGTATCGTAACTTTGGAGGAAATTAGAGGGTGTGCTCCCTGTTCCCGTGCACCTTTTCTATTTATCTTTCGGTATCTTTTATTTTTAGGTCCTGCAAAGCTGTATACATTCGTTAATTTCGCATGCATGTCCCAGGTACACACACACCCTCATGCATGTCCCAGGTACCCACACACCCTCATGCATGTCCCAGGTACACACACACACACTCATGCATGATCCAGGTACACACACACACCCCTCATTCATGCCCCACGTACACCCCCTCTCATGCATGCCCCACGTGTACACACACGCATGCCCCACGTACACCCCCCTCATGCATGCCCCACGTACACAGAAACACCCCTCATGTTTGCCCCACATACGCACACCTCATGTACGCGCACATCCACACCCCATGCATGCCCCACGTACGCGCACACCCACACCTTATGCATGCCCCACGTACGCGCACATCCACACCTCATGCATGCCCCACGTACGTACGCACGCACACACCCACCCCTCATGCAACTCCGGTGCTGATGGGTATGCGACAAATATCTAAGTGACAGCGAGGACGAAAGAAAATAAACATCTACCTCTCTGTATCATACCTGCAAGTCAGCTTGACGATGGACACGTAGTACTTTGGTGAGCATGACGATGACAATATGACAGCTTTTCTCATGTGGTCGATCAAGTGCTGTGCTCCAAAGCGTGAATATGGGGGTGGGGGAACAATATTACACGAAATCCTAGGATAGGGGATATGATTGCAGGGTATATGGGTAACAGTTTTCACACAGGGGTGGGGGGTAATGTACGTCTCTCAGCTTTTGGCAGGTGCTAGATAGTGTTCAGCTAGTTCTGCTGTGGTTTCAGCTTCTCCCCGGAGGATCGCTATTTTTGTTCTCTTCTGTATTATTACGTTCTTGATAACAGCAGTGAGTTTCTTCTCTAGGTGGGCACTCCTCACTTCAGAGTATTGTGTGCAACGCAACAGGAAGTGAGTTTTTCATCTTCTACCTCACCTAGCTCACAAACATTTGGCCACGTCTCATCTCCCGGGGCTTCAGTTCTGTCTGTGCCGGCCTGTTTCTATTCTAGGCTGTGGGCCTTATTCTGACTGGCTCGGTCTGTCTCTGTTTGGGTCTTCTACCTTCAGTAGGTAGGGTGCCAGAAGTGTATTTCTCTCTGTAGGCTGTGTTAGGTCCTCCAGCTTTCGTTGAGAGCGTTGGATAGCTATTCCCATCGTGTCACATACTGCTTCTTTGCATTTCGTTCTCTCTCATTCATTCTCTCTGTGTCGGCGCGCTCTCTCTCAATCTGTGTCGCGCGTCTCTTCGTCTGTGTGTCGCTCTCTCTCTCTCTGTGTGTCGCTCTCAAATCCTCTTGTTCTGTTTCTGTGTGTCCGTCTCTCAATCTCTCCCTCTGTGTCGGCTCTCTCTCTCCCCTCTGTGTCGCTCTCTCTCTCTCTGTGTGCGCTCGTCACTCTCTCTTCCTCTCTGTGTAGCGCTCTCTCTGTTGTGTAGCGCTCTCGTCTGTTGTAGCGCTCTCTCTCTCTCTGTGTAGCGCGCTCTCTCCTCTCTCTGTGTAGCGCGCTCTCGCTGTGTAGCGCGCATCTCCTCTCTGTTCCTCTTTGTGTGTTGTGTTTCGCTCTCCTCCTCTCTCGGCGTGTGTTTCGCTTTCTCTGTGCCACGCTCTCGCTCTCTCTCTGTGGTGCCATCTCTGTCTCTCGTCTCTTCTCTTTCTCTCACACACTCTCTCTGTACTCTCTCACTCCACACTTTCAACACTGTCCTCCACTCCTGGACCTGGGATTCTTATTTACGCTATCTATCTAACCGAAATACCTATACTGGGCTTGTTCTTTCTTCCAGATCTAACTTTCCGAGTTTCACACAGAACAGACCTCGGAATCTCCCCGTAACCCAGAAGCCAGGTAGGGACCACCGTCCCTTCCGATGTAGAACATTGTGGAATGGGGTACCTGACATTGAGGGACTTAGCGGATCAGGTAGATCCCAGGCGGATGCTGCGTTAGATATTTTGAAGCGGGTACGTCCCAGACACTGGTTAGGGTTCAGAAACTAAGCTTCAACCCTGGCTTTTTGTTTTCTAGATCCGACACACACACACACACACAGACACACACACAACACCACACACACACACCACACACCACACACACACACACACACACACCACACACACACACACACACACCTAATTGTAGTGTAATGTACTAAGAATAATAAAGCTAATGTTTTGTTCTTACTAGGAATTTATTCATTTATTTATTTTAAAGCGGAGCTGGGGGCGGGACTAGGGGCGGGGCGGCTAGGTGGCGAGTAGATTTTTTTGTTCGCGAGGTAGATTTTTTGGGTGATTTGTCGACCACTGTGTTGTGTGTGTTGTGGTGTGTGTGTGTGTGTGTGTGTGTGGTGGTTGGTGTGTGTGTGTGTGTGTATCTATCTATATTATATATAATTATAATGTGTATATATTCTATCTATACTAACTGGACACCTAACAGCTCCTATTGAACCCCCCAAAAATCACCACAACATATATATAAGCATATGAGTGTCACAGATGAGTGCTACTTGAGCATTGCAATATATATTTACAAAACCAGAGACAGCACATAAAACGACAAAGCTCATTTTTAAGGGCACATCCAGTGAAAAATCATACCGGTACAGTGCCTAAAATATATGTATAAATATCTATTATGTAAAATGGTCTTTTTCGTTTGACATTTTTGGCCAACTTGTTGTAAGCCCCTGCCCTGACCAACGTCACGGGGGCCAGACCACAATTCAGGGGTCCCTAAACCTAATATAAATTCTTAATAATAACCTGGTGTAATAAACATGAAGAATGATTGATAGTAAATCTGTCAATATTTAGTTGCATAGTTCTAAGTCGATGAGCCGTTTATTTACCTGTACAGTACGCGAGGAAAAGCACTCTGAATTAGATTTGTCACAACCATCCTGCAACAAACAAGTTCCCCTGTGTGGAAGATGCTATGGAGTGAGAGCCTTACCATTTAAATGTGGAGGGGTGAGCTTTAATTAAGCGGGAAAGGGGGGTAAGGGGAAGAGGGGGGGGTAGTGGGTGTTGGAGAAGATGGAGGAGGCGTGGGGGGGGGTGGTTGGGGGGGTGATGGAGGTGGAAAGGGGGGTGGGGGGGGGCGATGTAGGCGGGGGGGTAGGGGGGGGGGGGTGATGGTTTGGAGTGGGGTCGAGTGGGGAGTGTTGTGGTTTGGGGGGTAGGGGGGTGGCACTAAGATCGGAGGGAGGGGGGGAGGAGTGAGGGGGGTAGGAGTGAAGGGGGTGAGGATTGTGGTTTATGGTGAGGGAGGGTTGGTGTTTTGGGGTGGAGAATTGAGTCGTGTTGTAGGGAGGGTCTGTTTGGGTGTGTGTTGCTTGGGGGGGGGGGGGGGAAGCGTAGGTGGGGCGGCGGGGCGGGGGGGTGGGGTTGTTTGGTAAGTGGTTAGGATAGCTTGGGGTGGTGCTCTTTTGGTTACCAACCTGTTATTACACAGTTATTAATTAAGAATTTATATTGAAGCGTTAGGGACCACTGAATTGTGGTCCTGCCGTGACTTTGTCTCAGGGGCTACACAATTTTGGCCACAAATGTCAAACTAAGACATTTACTTAATAGATATTTATACATATTATATTTTTAGGCACTGTACCGTGTCTGATTTTCACTGGATGTGCCTAAAGACTGAAGAGCTTGGTCTGTGTTTAATGTGCTTCTCTTCTCCTGGTTTTAAATAGATATTGCCATGCTCAGTAGCACGCCTCTTTGACCTCATATGCTTTCTATATTTTGTGGTTAGTGTGGGTTCAATAGGAGCTTGTTAGGTGTCCCTTATATTTTTACAATTTATGTTTCAAGCTAGTCCTGCTGATTGGAGGTTGGGGCAACCGCCTACTTAATTAAACTCACCCCCTCCACTTTAAAATGGTTAGGCCACTCGTCTCCCTAGCATCTTCTATCTCCACACAGGCCTTGTTTGCTTGCAGGATGGGTTGTGAACACTCTAATTCAGAGTGCTTTTCCTGGTACTATGTAACATGTATAAAGGCTTCAATCGACCTTAGTTTGCAAAGTTCTAATATTGACAGAATTTTCTATAACCATTCTTCCTGTTATTACACCAGGTTATTAAGAATTTATATTTTAGCGTTAGGGACCCCTGAATTGTGGTCTGCCGTGACGTTGGCTCGGGGCTTACAACAATTTTGGCCAAAAATGTCAAACTAAAAGCCATTTTACTTAATATATATGTTAGACATATATATTTAGGTTAGGACTGTACCGTGTCTGATTTTCACTCACTGGATGTGCTAAAACTGAGCTTTGTCTGTGTGTTTAATATGTGCTGTCTCTGGTTTTAAATATATATCTATCTATATTTTTTGGGGGGTACTTTTTTTAGTTTGGGGGGGTATTTTTATTAACCTAGGGGTGGGGGAATTGGTCTGGACAGGGATTGGATGGGACCCTTGCTCAGCTAGTTTAGTGGTAGAGTATGGTGCTACTACTCAATGGTAATATGACAAGATACAGGAGAGGACAAGAAGGACCCTGTTCAACGGATATCACTCAAATACTGAATGTAAAGATTGGTAAAATTAAAAATATAGGATTATAATTAAAATAAATAGTAGATAACACGAACAGAACACGGACAAATGGCTAGTGGTTGAAGACCATACTTGGTCTGTTTATATGTATTGGTTAAAAATAATAATATATATATATATATATAGTATATATATATATATATATATATAATATATATATATATATATTATATTTATTTGTGGTGGAGGGGGGCGTGGGGGGTATATTTTTTTAGTTTGGGGGAGGGGTCTCATCTTTTTAAACGACCCATTGTGACAAACCACCTTTCACTCTACAACACACAGCACAGAGTTATCCCAGACCTCACTAACTAACCAGCCGCACAGCGTATAATCACACCAGATCCTCACTAACACATACTGGCCAAATTAACTATCACCAGACCTCACTACCACACACACCACAGAGTATTCACACCAGAACGTCCACTACAACACACAGGGGGCACAGAGTATATCACCAACCTCACACACCTCTGTCACAGAGTATAATCACCATACCTCACTTACACATCGGTCATCAGAGTAATATCACCAGACGCTACTACAACACACCACAGCGAGTCTATCACCAGACCTCACTACACACAGCGGGCAGAGTAATATCACCAGACTTCACTACACACACGGGCACAGAGTTAATATCACCAGACGTCACTACGACACACCAGACAGAGTATATCACCAGGACGTTCCCCCCCCCCCCCCCCCCCCCCCCCCTTTTACACAGACGGCACAATTATATCACCAGACCTCACTACAACACACGGGCACAGAGTATATCAAGATCACCAGAACCTTACTACACACGCTGCCGAGTTAATATATCACAGACCTCCCTACACACACAGCACATAGTATATCACCAACCTCACTACACTCGGGGCCCGAGAGTATATCACCATACCTCACTACACACAAACACACCACAGAGTATATCACAGACCTCACTACACACACGGGCAATAAGTATATCAATATCACCAGAGCCTCACTAACAATACTGGCACCAATTATATCACCAGACCTCACTACACCACACACACAGAGTATAATCACCAGACCTCCTACACACACGGCACGAGTATATCACCAGACCTTCACTACACACCAGCACAGAGTATATCACCAGACGTCACTATAATCACACACGGCACAGAGTATATCACCAGGACCTCACTACACACACAGCACAGAGTATTCACCGACCTCACTACACACACGCACAGAGTTATATCACCAACCCTACCTCACTACACACAACGGCACGAGTACATATCACCAGATGGCACTACAACACACGGGCACGAGTATATCACCAGACCTCACTAACTACCACACTCACAGAGTATAATCACCTAGACCTCATACACACATAGCACAGAGTATATCACCAGACCGCACTATTGGCCTCATGCAGAAGCAGCGCAAAAGTGAAACGGCCTTAATTGGCGGATTCTGCCTTCCGAGAAAGGCAGAACCGGCAAGTTTTAAAAAAAAGCGCCATTTGTTTTTTCCCTTCAAATTCGCCGCTCGCCTGGAGAGTTTAAATTCCTCCAGTTTTTTCTCTGCCGTATGCAGAGAGCCGCGTCGCCATCTAGTGGCTTTTCGCGGCAAAAAAATGGCGGCGATTTTCACATTTCCCTCTCCACCACAGCTGGCGCTCGCGGCCGGTGGAGAGGGAAAAAAAAAATGTGATTTTTTCCCCAGTAGTTTCAAACAGCGCTATAGCGCTGGTGAACTCTCCATATGCAGACAAGGCGTTTTCTGCCCTTTCTGCTCATGGACATAAAACAACTCTCCAAAAAAGGTAAATTTTTCCCCCTTTCCACATTCGTAGCGCTGCTCTCTGCAGAGGCCCTATAACGGTGGGAGATGGGGGTGAGATTGTCCACTAATGTTCTCACCGCCACAACAGCCAGCACCAGGTCAAGCTCTCACAGGGGGCAATCGCCGCACCATGCTTGGACCACTCAGGGGTCACTGTCCATATGATCTCGGAGAAGCTGGTTGAAGGCGCTCTGGCCTCTCCCTTCCCTCTCTATGTCCGACTGCTGCAGGCCGATGTCCTGGTGTTTGAGAGTTGATTCCGACAGGAAAACACTGATCTGAGCACAGAACTGTCCCACATCCTGAGGCGGGAAACCAGGTCAACTCCCACAGGGAAAGGACTGAGAGGTTCACAGGGGCGTCCCCACCCTCCATAGGGGAAGTACACACACAGCGAGGAGGGGATAAGTTGCAACGATCTCAGGCACTGGGGGGGACAACTGGAGATAGGCTCTGAAGCCTCTAAGTCCTTTGTTCTGTGTCCCCCTCACAGTTGTCCACCCCCTGCTTCTGCACCAGAGATCTTCAGCCTGTGTTGTATTGGGTAAGGCTTCCTCCTCCTCTCTCCCTCCTTGTGTGTACTGTGCACTTATCCCAGTGCATGTTCTAGTATCCTACACCGACAGCAGAGCCTGAGAGGCTAGCCTCTGATAGGGGGAGAGCCTCTGGCACTGGGGGGGTGTTTTAAGCTCCTCCTGGTATACAGGGGACTGGGGAGTAATGGGGGTTATTTTACATTGGGAATTTAACATAGGAATCAGTGAGGATAAGATTGGGAAAGTTTATTAAATAGAGTTAGAAAGTATTAGATTGAGGGATTTGGTGGAGTTTTATTCCGTCATTACCACAGTGGGCCAGCATCATGTTGTTGTTAGATGGGCTATATGCTTCTCTGTGTGAGGCTGACATGTTTGCCTCATGTCTCTCATGTCCAAGTTTTAAGAATGTGTTGCGGACAGGGGGGTGAGGGGGGGTCTGTGCAGAGCTGTGAGATGTAGAAGTGAGACAACAGCTTCTCTTCCTTCCCCCCAATCTGCAGTGCAGAACTCAGTGAGGAGTAGCAGGTGACCCGCAGGCATAGAGGTGGTGCTGTGTCTGTGGCTCTGTGTATGCGGCCGCACTATAGAAACCCAATTTGCATGTGGTAGCCGCAAGTCTAGCATACAAGGGGGTACCCATCTTTCTAAAATGGTGCAAATATACAAGATAACAGAAAGGTACAAGATCCGGTGTACAGAACCATAACTGTAGGAAGCCATTAAAACATTGTTGGCAAATGTTTATCATTAATAGATGTTGTAATGGCGATTATGCAAAACATTGAATCGAAGAACATCAACATAACTTGAACCGGAAAAATAACAACCCAATATTATAACTAAGAAAAGAAAAAAAACAATAGAATTTAATTTATGCAGTACAAGGTAAAGATTTCTCCCATATTAGATAACCTACTTGAAGTTTGTTTACAGGGTATTGTCAATGCTTACCTATTCTCTCTGCGGTCCCTTCCCATGGCAAGGGTAAGCTGCCTCATTTTAGGCTGGCTAGCCTAAAGACCAGCGGGAGCAGAGCACTAGTGAAGAAGGTGCACCGTGCTAGAAAGCCTGGGCCTAGAGTGGAGTGTGAATGCGCTCAGACAGAGATGATGCGATCCCTATATATAGTACCTTTCAAGATACTGCTGCCTCATGGTGTCAGTTCCTGGACCGAGAGAAGGTGATTGTGTAGCGATGGGGGCTGGACACCTTACACTCCGTTGGTATCCCATCACGCTGGAGGCGCTGACAAAACCCCGACGAACGAACCCAAAGACGACATTGAGCAGTCCTGTTCCCGTCTGCCTTAACATCATGAGACAACTTCAGTCCTGAAACCAACAGGCAGAGCATCATACAATCGTGTAACTTCCACTCCATACACTGGTCCCCAAGTGAGGTTGTGGGGGGACAGCTTGTGTTACATAGTAACTTTTTCTTCCAAGTAAAGAGGATAATATTTCTGTTTTTAGTTCACCAATAATATTTAACTTCATACAAAAATGGTGTCAAAGTTTTATTACAGATTAAGTCTCAGTCCAGTGGAATATAATGAATGTTACATCCCAAACATTTAAAATGTCTGTTCTTCAAGGTTATAAACACGTCCATTATAAGCATTGAACAAGGCTTTCTCCTTCAAATGTTTGAATAGAGGAACAGTAATAACAATTGTTTTAAAGGGCTTTTTAGAAACCTAATACTATCATATTGGAACAAAATCTGCCTTTAAAGCATAGTTATAAATTCCCAATAAATAATTCCATCTTTCTAATTAGAACTTACTACGGATACTTCCCAACCATGAATATTTACCAATAACAGTCTCTATAAGAGCCGTTTTGCCTCTTTCCTAAGTACAGCATGATGTGAGTATTACGGGATATCTTCCCTATTCCAGGGGGGCCAGATAATAAAAAAAGTAATCTGTCAATGACACATGTATAAACATGGAATCTATATTGCACACACGCAGGCTCTCATCTCCTTCCCCCATCCCCTCCCCAATATAAACACAGGTACCACATGCATGCCCCACGTATGGTCACACACACCCCTCATGCATCGTGTATGTACGTACACACACACCACACACACAACACACCTCTTGCAGCAGCGTACATACCCACACACACCTCTTCATCGCGTACGTACGTGTACCACACAACACACACCCTCATGCCGCGTGTATGTACGTTACACACACACACACACACCATCTTGCATCGCGTACGTACCCCACACACACCTATCATCGCGTAGCGTACGTGTACACACACACACCCCTCTGCTGCCCCAGTACACACAACACCTCATGCATGCCCATGGTACACACACCACCTCATCCTGCCCCTTGTACACACACACCCTCATGCATGCCCCAGGTACAACACACCAACCCTCACGTCAATCCCAGGTACACACCACCCACGGTACACACCACCCTCATGCATGCCCCAGGTACACACACACAAACCCTCATGCATGCCCCAGGTATACACACACCTCATCATCCCAGTACCCCATCCCTATTCAGCCCCAGGTACACACACACCCTCATGCATGCCCATGTACACACACACACACCTGAGCATGCCCCAGGTACCACACCACACACACACCACCCTGATCATCATGCCCCAGGTACACACACCACACCCTCATGCATGCCCCAGGTACAACACACACGACACCCTCATGCATGCCCAGGTAACACACACACACACACCCTATGCATGCCCCAACACACACACAACCCAATGCATGCCCCAGGTACACACAAACCCTCATGCATGCCCACAGGTACCACACACACCCCCTCATTCATGCCCAGGTACACACACACACACACCCTCATGCATGCCCCAGGTACACACACACACACACACACACACCCTCATGCATGCCCCAGGTACACACACACACACACACCCTCATGCATGCCCCAGGTACTCGCACACACACACACACACCCTCATGCATGCCCCAGGGTTCCCACACACACAAACCCTCATGCGTGCCCCAGGTACACACACACCCTCATGCGTGCCCCAGGTACACCCACACACCCTCATGCATGCCCCAGGCACACACACACACACACCCTCATGCATGCCCCAGGTACACACACACCCTCATGCATGTCCCAGGTACACACACATCCTCATGCATGTCCCAGGTACACACACACCCTCATGCATGTCCCAGGTACCCACACACCCTCATGCATGTCCCAGGTACACACACACCACTCATTCTATCCAGGTACACACACACACCCCTCATCTGACTGCCCCCTACACCCCTCTCATCTCCGCCATGCCCTTTCCACCACGCATGCCCCACGTACACCCCCCTCATGCATGCCCCACGTACCAGAAACACCCCTCATGTTTGCCCCACATACGCACACCTCAGTACGCGCACATCCACACCCATGCATGCCCATGCCCCACGTACGCGCACACCCACACCTTAGCATGCCCCACGTACGTACGCACACAACCCCCCATATGCATCTCCCCACTTACTTACTCACTCACACAACCCCCCCTCATG
>WSYH01001409.1:0-86522 GCA_036426205.1 Ascaphus truei | reverse complement strand
CATGCCCCACGTACGTACGCACGCACACACCCACCCCTCATGCATGCTCCACGTACGCGCATGCCCCACGTACACCTCCATGCCACCTCTTTCCCTGCTAATAGTGTTAACTCATCTAATTTATAACTGACCAACCTTCAAACTCGCCCCTCAAAAGCAACATCCCAATAGCCTGGAATCATGGCTGTTGTCCCGCAGTCACTCCTATCAACCATTGTGACCAAGCACTGCCTACCTGTCTCCAGCTGTCTTTCTCGCTCTCTTTGGCTGTCTCTTGCGCGCGCTGTCCCTTAAATCTCTTCTCTTTCTATGATTGCCTCCTTGTCTGTGCCTCTTCCTCACTGCCTCTCTTTCCCTAGCTTTGTCTCTCTGACTGTGTTTCTTTCCCAGCCTCTCTCTCTCTTTCTCTGCCTTTCCTTCTCTCTGAGTGAGGTCGGCCTGTGGGACTCGCTGAGCTGCCTGGCAATTCCCCCACTCCTCCAGGTCCCTCAAGACTGATCTATGGCAATGGGCTATAATTGGGGTTTCTTTCAGCTCCCCACTTTGGTAGGACCCTCATCAATCACCCGCTCGGTCCCCCCCTGAGACCCATCTGGTATGTGGGGATGGGCTGTAATGAGAGTCTTTCTCTACCCCCTTCTTTGGACAATAACCGTGAATCATTCTCTCTAAGCCCCCTGCAGCCATCTGATCGAAGAAGAGCCTGGTGCACAGAACTCAAAGAAATGTCAGTGGCCGTCAGGGCCTTCTCACGCAGGCCCATCAACCACCCAAGCTTACACATGTTGCACCTTTTACAGCTTAGAGAGTGAAAGGGAGATCCCAAGAAGACATTTTTTTTTTTTCTGTACAAATATCAGACACGAAAAGACAAAAACACCCAATGCTACATCCAATGTGACAAAATACATAGTTAAATACGTCAATGTTTGTATTCTCATGAGTAAGGGTCATTTCGTTAAACCCTTTGGCCAAAGCGTTATAAGCCTGCAGCCACGTCACGGCATGACCAGTATGCAGCCACGTCACGGCATGACCAGTATGCAGTCACGTCACGACCAGTATGCAGGTCCTAACACTACCCTGCAGCCACGTCACGGCACGACCAGTATGCAGGTCCTAACACTACCCTGCAGCCACGTCACGGCACGACCAGTATGCAGGTCCTAGCACTGCCAGTGGAAATTCTCATTTACCTCTGCTGTGGAGGGAGAACCCTGGGAGGAGGGGCCACTAACCTCCAAAAAACTGATACCAGATGAAAAATGAATACACACAATCCCAGCAAGCTCTAACCCCAGAACCCACCACAAATGTCAGAGACACACGTTAAAAGTTACAAAACAACATCCAAAATCATATTATAACATTTGGTCAATCTTTAGATCCTGATGCATAAACAATAATGTGAACCCCAATAAGCATTGGTCCCAAACATCTTAGATTTTCTTCAGGAAAGCTGCAACAATGGGCTCAGTCTCATCTCTGAAGGTTCAAGTGGCAGCACTCTGCTTCTTCTTACAGGATCAAATAGCAAACCAGTAGTATATTCAGCAATTCTTCAAGGCAATGGGTAAAATAAGACCTTGGATCAGGGTTATAAGCACTACAAACACAGCCGTTCCACCCTCTCCCTCCAGTATCAATCAGATGGTTATCACTGAAAGCTGTAACAATAACATCAGCCACAGGAGTGAGTCAACTGGGAGAACGATCTTGTGATCCCCATTTTTGCATTTTCTATCGGAACAAAGCGGTGTTGAGAACACGTCTTCAGTGAAAAGTAATGTAATAATTCCACATTTACCAATAAATCAGGGGTACCCTCCTTCTGTCTGAACCCAAACAATGAGAAGGTAGAATCTCTGCACACGTTAGACGTCCGAGTGTTAAAGGCCCATATCTCCAGAACAGAATCATTTAGAAAATCCTGAAATTTGTCTTCTCTTTTCAGGGCAACGATAGGGAAAACCAGTTTCCAAGACAGCCATAGCCAGATGGATAAGAAACCTCATTATAAGGCTTATGAAGCATTAGGAAACGCATCTCCAAGTTTCTTAAGGGCTCAGTCTACTAGAGCAGTCACAACTTCCCGGGCTATGAAACCACAAGTATCCGCAGAGCACGTCTGGAAACCAGCGACTTGGTCTTCCCTTTATACTTTCTCATAACACTACCAAATAAATGTACTCATCAATAGAAGCTGCCTTTGGAAGAAAATGCATACAGGCAGCAATATCACTATAATTTGCCCAACCCAGTGTGTCGAGGCAGAACGGCTTTCGGACTTTCCCTTATATCTTGCGCCGACACGGAAAGAAAACGGAAATGTTAGTCACCAATTATGTTTTCTCCTGATCCCTCCATGGCAGCGAATGCCTAATTCCCGCCTCTATCTTTTGTTATGAGCAGACTTTGCAGTACATTTATTTTGTCTTGTTCATAATTGGCCTTGAGATATTTGGGTGCACAGGTATATAGTACAGCTCTTCTAGAGGTTCAACGGACCTGAATCAGGCATAGGACGGGCTTATAAGGTAGTGAGCAGGTCAGAAGTCTGTTTCCTACCTTCAGATGGGCAGAGCCTATTCCCTCATGTTATGTGCTGACATTGAGGGATCAGGAGAAAATAAATCATCAGTGAGTAAAATGTCAGTGTTTCCCCAGGCACTCCTTTATTTAAGTTATATCCAGTTACAATGGGCAGTGCTTACTTCTCCAAAGGGGCTTCCCTGTATGACTCGTATACTCCTAGAATATGAAGGTAAAGGAGGGAGGACACAACGGACTTGCAGCCAATTTTATTAAGAAAAAGAAAACAAATGCTTTGGCTGGACACAGCAGCCTTTACCATAATGGATCCCTTGCCTTATGCTGAATTGCAGGATGTTCCTGCCGGGTACAAAGGAGCTGAATGTGAGAAACTGGAGGTGATAAGGGAGAAAAGAATGAGGGTGTGAGGGATCAACCCCCCCTATTTAATATGGTGAGAAGTGGGGACAGGTGAGGGGAAGGTCCTGCACTGTTTCCTCTGCATTACCCACTTCTCTCCGTATGAAATAGGAAAGTGAGACTGTGTCAGTATGGAGCAGAACTGCTGGACCTGAGAGAGAATCGGGAGCATTTATCAAAGTCACTCTGATGTATCTGCTTTTTATTCATACTATAGAACTGTACAGTATGTTACTATGTTACACTGAGAGGACATTGCTGGTCTTGTGGCTGTTGTTCTCCGACTCTCTTTATACGGTTTGTTCTCCTAGATGGTTATGTTGTGACACAATCCTGAACCATTGATGTATTTTGCAGTGTTTGACATGAAGTTCCTGTTTGAGGAGGGATCATATGTGTTATTTGGTGCCCCTGTCTTCTCCGTCTCCTTTGGGTTTAATAATCTTAGGTTTGAAAGCTCATACTAACTGCTGTATATTTGTCCAATAAAACAGATCATTCCAATTCTGTTTTCTCTTTTACACAGGCACAGCTGTCATCCAACACACACAGATCAAGGAACCTCTGGTCAGCACCTCCAGAGCAGCACTGCCCACTGCCAGTACCTCCAGAGCAGCACTGCCCCCTGCCAGCACCTCCAGAGCAGCACTGCCCACTGCCAGCACCTCCAGAGCAGCACTGCCCCCTGCCAGCACCGTCCAGAACACACTGCCCACTGCCAGCACCTCCAGAGCAGCACTGCCCCCTGCCAGCACCTCCAGAGCAGCACTGCCCACTGCCAGCACCTCCAGAGCAGCACTGCCCACTGCCAGCACCCCCAGAGCAGCACTGCCCCCTGCCAGCACCTCCAGAGCAGCACTGCCCACTGCCAGCACCTCCAGAGCAGCACTGCCAACTGCCAGCACCTCCAGAGCAGCACTGCCCACTGCCAGCACCTCCAGGCAACACTGCCCACTGCCAGCACCTCCAGAGCAGCACTGCCCACTGCCAGCACCTCCAGAGCAGCACTGCCCACTGCCAGCACCTCCAGAGCAGGACCGCCCACTGCCAGCATGGATCCACACTTAAGTGAGTAGAGGAGATATTTTGGTGTCTTTAAACACTGCAAGGATGGAATATCTGATTATTTTGCAGTTATGTGAGTCAAACACCCAAACTAATCTTGTTTTCTTGTTGAACCACCAGCAGGTAAGAAGATAATATATCTTCAACTCTGTCATTTTGTGCCAGAATGGCTAGTAATACATTTCTTTACAAGAGATATTATATTATTCCAATATCAGAGGAGGTGAAATCACACGAAGCGCCCCCACTCCCAGCTTTACATGATGGATTTTCCCTTTTCTTATTGCCAGGTTTCCCAGTGGTTGTACCGGAGAGTTTAGAGATTAAGTCGGAGAAAGAAGAGCCGAACACTGAGAATCATCTGACCACAATAAAGAAAGAAATAGATTCATTTCCTGTTTGTGGTAAGTACCCTTACATCCTCACTTGTCTGTATTCAGAATGATAAAGAAAAATGGACTGTAATGTCTGCAATATTTTGGGAAATAATATTAAAGAATGCATACAATTATAAGCTACATGTTCTAATGAAAAAAACATGTATGATTTGTCTAAAGTTCTATTAATAATATTGTTTATTGATGTTTGAACATTGGTAGCTCCAAAAACGCTAAAATGTTCTCAGCGCTCGGGGGTAAAAGCTCCTTCAGCACTCAAAGGGTTAATAACAAAGTAAAATTAATCACTTCACCCCTTTCCCATAGGAATCAGTATAGAGTATTTCTGTATACTGATATCACAAGACGCGCCTCCACTCCCAGCTTTACATGATGGATTTCCCTTTTCTTGTTGCCAGGTTTCCCAGTGGTTGTACTGGAGAGTTTAGAAATTAAGTCGGAGAAAGAAGAGCCAAACGCTGAGGAACATCTGACCACAAAGAGTGACACTTTTACATTTCCTGTCTCTGGTGAGTACATTTCCCCTTTGTCTGCACAAAGGGATGTTATCTTTTTACAAGGAGCATGGTCACATTTAGTGAATATTCATGGTTAATTGCCTCTCATAGGAAGTCCCCAGGCCTGCTGGGTGTTCTGGAACAAGCCACATGCAGCAGAGTTAGAAGTGCAATATGGCTCTCAGACACGTATAAAGGTTGGAAATGCAGAATTATGGATATCTGACCCTCAATAGATGGGATAAAACGCATTTGGGAGATAAAAGGGATTGTGTGGCGAGCACGCGCATTGTAAATGAAACTTCTTTGTGTTTTGTCACTGAAATTGTAATTATACTCAAGTTTTTAATTCAATCAAAATACAATTCCAGTGACAAAACATAAAGATGTTTCACTTAGAACGTGCGTGCTCGGCACACACGCCATGTCACGGTGCGCGGTCAGCGTGGACGCGGCCTCAGTCTTGTCATGGCCTGAGATGGCATATATATACGTACATTCATACATATATTCATCCATCTTTGCTAATGATTTGCGTCAGGAGAACCAGCATAATATGCCAGGGAATTCAGAGATTCCACCATGTTGCTGGTTTGACAGAGAACCCTGCAGTTAGTAGTATGTGTTATTCTATCTATAATTCGTTTTATTTATCAGCAATTTTACCTTACACCACTTAATTGCATCGTTTTTATGGGTACGTGTGGACACAATGGCTCTTAAAGACGTGTGGAGAGGGTATTGTTATCACGCATATTGATGAAGATTTGTATTTATTTGCACTTGGTAACCATGACAGAGATGAATAGCAGCGCCCTGCGGGTCACTCCTCACATACACACATGTAGTGAGTCCCACTGCCTCACAACGCAGCGCGCGAAACCACAACTGGGTGACTGCCCGTGCTGACAGCCACCGGTGCGCAAGACCATGTCAAATGACAGCCCGCGCTCGTGTGCGAGAAACCAGCAGAAGAATCCAGGAAGACGAGGAGGGATGGTAGCAACGTCCAGCGAAGGCTCCTCCAACTTCACTGGACACAGGTGTTTTCCCGGCCCCGCAATGATCGGGCAGTCATGGATCCGGTGGCCCTGGAATCCACAATACAGTCACAAGCCCAAGGTACACCTCCCGTTTCTCTCCTGTACTGACAGTGTGGTAGTACGTATCTGCATAGGCTCGTCATCTGGAGTGGCGGAGAAATTAAGTTTGGTGCCAACCAAGTAGTCGGGCTCCTAACAGCACGGCACTTCTCAGACAGGCGTTCCTGCATTCTGAGATCGATCTGTACGCCAAGAGAAATTAACTCCTCGAGGTCCTTAGGGAGGTCCTAAGGGAGTTAGCTCATCCTTTAAGTGCTCCGATAAACTTGAGCTTCATTATGCCAGCTGGTCTCGGCCGCGAGGGTGTGAAACTGAATGGCGTATTGGCCTACCGTGCGAGTTCCCTGGCGAATCTGCAGGAGTGAAGCTGATGCTGAAGATACTCGTCCTGGAGCGTCAAATGAAGGCAGGGGAATCACTGATCGGGGGCAAATCCTTCTCCCAGAGCGGAGAGGCCCAAGCCAGTGACTCGTCAGTGAGAAGAGAAACAATGTAGGCCACCCTGGTGTGTGGTGATCATAGGCAGTTGTAATTCAAAATGAATAGAGCATTGATTAAGAAATCCCCTTTATGCCATTGGGTCCCCACCATACCGTGGAGGAGTCTGGATCCAAGGTTCTCTCATCGTTTCGGTAACAGGAGTAGTATCGTAGCCGCATCTGCAGCCCTCAAGTCCGGCTGATGGGTACCAATGTGGGTAACTAAGTCCTGCACCGCATTACACATCCGTGTCAGTTATTGATGGTGTAGGGTGAGGCGTTGCTCATGATCCCCCAAGTACTCTCCTTGCAGGGTAACGGCTCGCCCTACCTCTGCGGGGTCCATATTTGGACTGAGCAAAATGTCACGATTCTCATCTCAAGCAGGAAATGGACCCGCATGGCTGAGGTAGGCAGGTGACAGAACTGACCTGAGCCGAGGGACAGAGTCCTGATAGAGTAGTGCGTCGTAGGCCGAAGGTCAGGGCTGGCAGCAGTGTTTCGAAGTCGGTGTGGATGCAGAGTGGGCCGGCAGGCCTCAGATAATACAAGAAAAATAATCAATATCGAGCATGTTAACTCCACTAAAACAAAAGCCATCATACTAGGACGCAGAGAAGGCCTTCGACAGCATAAAGTGGGCCATCCTGGATAACACCATGCAGTCCTTTTTGCTTCTCGGGGCCATTCTTAGAAGGGGTCAGAGCCCTATAACACTCTCCTAGAGTCTTGGTTATGTTACCAAGCAATAAACTAGAGTCTATAAATATTAAGAACGGCAAAAGGCAGGGCTGCCCCCTATCTCCTCTACTCTTCGCCTTCTCAATTGAACCTGTGGCCTCAACGATCAGAATGCACCCAGATATTCAGTGAATAAACATAGGGGACAAGAAATATAAGATATCACTGTTTTGCTGACGACATCATCCTAACTCGAGCAAACCCATTGATCTCCCTAGCAAACTTGCTGAAGTTGCTAGAGGAATTTGGCGGGCTGTCGGGGTACAAAATTAACAAAGACAAGTCAGCGGCTTTGAACCTGTGTGTCCCCGTTCCCCCTCCCCCCCCCGGACTCTTCTACAAAAAAAATCAAGTTTATGTAACACCCCAATCCCGTCCTCCGGCAGCAGGAGATAGGGTGTACATGTGTTATAATGTCTATTACCCATTCCCATCGAAATTAGAGTGTTGGCTCCGTGGGCAATTACCTGTGATCTCAGGGTTCCCTCTGGCAGGTTCAGGCCTTGGCTGTAATGGAGGATAGTTGGTGGTTGTGAGTACAGGATAAAGAATAGGGCGCCAGGATCTTTTGCAACTCAATGGTCTTTTATTAACAGGCACAACAGCTCCAGGCTTGCACAGGATCAATGATCACTCTCTTAATACACAGTGGACTCTCACATAATATCATAGGACACAGCATATCATTAGGCAGACTTTTCCTAATGTACCTTGCAGGGCAATTTCTCTTCTTGACCCTTCCCATTCAGATAAGGACTTTCATGCAGGCTTTAGCCTCTATTCCACCTCAAGCCCACTCCTAACAAGGCGTTGGGTCCACCAACCTCCTCTGCCAGAGCAGTCTCCTTTTTGCTTCCTAGTCCCTAGCACCCTGCATGCCAGAATACTCCTTCTTCCTGAACTTCACTTGGAAAGGTCTTGCTTCTCACTGGCCCTTGACTGGTCATCCCAGGAGCTTGAGGCTCCCAGTTAGTCTACATTTTCTTGCTCACTCACCCCTAGGTGAGGGATGAACCTGCACTTCCCTTGGTGAGGGATCAACTAACTGCCTTTTTAGCAGCTTCCCACTTAGACATACAGCAGGTGGAGCCAAACTATCCTTCCCCCTCTTCTAGCAGCTCCACAAGCCCAGACTTTTGCCTGTAAGTTGCTACAATCAGCAACTGAGATGTGATGTCACCAGCTCACTATTAACCCCAGCACTGCCTGCATTTACCAGGACTTATGTTCCAGGCTGGGGGAAAATTAGTTAGGGGGCTACATTTAGATGGCAACAACTCATATTAAATATCATGGGGTTAACATCTCAAAACTACGAATCACTCAAAGCAACAACCCCACACTATTTGATAACATTTAAAAGCACCTGTTGAACTGGAGCAATGAAATGAACATCCTTCCCAGATTGCTATATTACTTGCAGACCCTCCCAATCCACATACCAAGAGAGGAACTAAGAGCCCTACAGAACCAAATCTTTCAATTTATATGGCGAGGGGAAAAGGCCAAGGGGTAGCTAGATCTGTGTCGATGTCCTCCAGAGCGAGGGGTGGCCCAGGGGTCCCAGACATAACTAGGTACAGGTCAGCCCCGTTATAACGCAATGCTTGGAGTCCACATAATGCGACCGCGTTATAACCGGGATTGCGGAAAAAATGGCCATCGCAATCAGGGGTTCCGAGTCCCAGCTGTCCCTGAACCCGGCGGCACAGCGCGGCAGCTCTCTCCTCTCCCTGCTTCAGCCTCGGAGGTAGGTTGTGGGGGGAGGGTGGTGTGTGTGTGGACAGAGCACGGCAGTCCTCTTCTCTCCCTGCTTCAGCCTCGGAGGTAGGTTGTGGGGGGGAGGGTGGTGTGAGAGCACGGCAGTCCTCTCTCTCCCTGCGTCAGCCTCGGAGGTAGGTTGTGGGGGGGGAGTGTGTGTGTGTGTGTGTGTGTGTGTGGACAGAGCTCGGCAGTCCTCTTCTCTCCCTGCTTCAGCCTCGGAGAGAGGTTGTGGGGGGGGGGAGGGTGGTGTGCGTGTGTCGGCAGAGCATGGCAGCTCTCTCCTCTCCCTGCTTCAGCCTCGGAGAGAGGTTGTGGGGGGGAGGAGGGTTGTGTGCGTGTGTCGGCAGAGCATGGCAGCTCTCTCCTCTCCCTGCTTCAGCCTCCGGAGGGGGGGAGGGGGCAGTGTGTTTTCTTGAATGCTACTTTGTCAAAACAAATATATACTCCTTAATTCCACATGCCGTAAGGAATGGCACAGACTTTGTGCTACCTCCAGCTGTTTTCATTACCCAAATATAATGTGTTGTAACACTAATGATAAATAGCATAACATTTATAAAATCAGTATAGATATATTGCATGTAGGCAGATGCCCTTTTAAATTACAGCCAATAAAACCAAAATGTGTTGCTTAAAGTGTTCCTCTCGGATTGTATGCTGCTAACAAGTAAAAGGAAGTTTGCAAGGAGACTTTTCAGGTACAGTATATGAGCCTATTCTATCTGAAACTAAAGCTCATTGTACCTGTACGTATGGAATATCTCTCTAAATACACCTATGACAGGCATTATAAATCCTTAATTACTCTCTTATTAATTTGAACTTATTACAACAAGGTTGGGGGACTTAAGCATTTCCTTGTCTTATTATTACATATGAATCACATTGACCAGTGTTTACATTCTATTACATCTGATGCAGTCACAGTAAACGAGGATCCTTCTCTATACCTCAGTCACTCATTCTGGTTTCACAATAGTCCAGTTGCTTTTAAATATTGCACTGTAGTGGTTTAGTTGTAATTGAGTGCTATGTTCTGCTTTTCAGTACCTCCCTAGATCAGTGGACACACACACACACAGATATGTGCATATAGCTTGGTCTACCTTTTCTCTTCGTGTTCAGCCCACAGCTCTGTCTCAGTCCCCTCCCCACCCACCACAGACTCTGCTTCTAGTCGGACAGCAGAATCTGTTTCCTCAGCATGATGTGTGCAGCAGGCAGGGAAGGGGGAGCCCAGAGAAATCCCCAAATATCCCCCAGAAAACAGGGAAGCTGAAACTGTGGAATTTCCAAAACTAAATAAAATGTACATTCTCACCCCCTCCTAACTCCTGTGTGTCATCCATACGAGCCAATGCAACCCACAGCAAGCTTCATGAGTGCAGAGAGCTGGCATGTGGCTTCTGGAAGAGGAGGAGATAAGGAGGGGCTTGGGCTCAGGATCCTCCGGCAGCAAGAGCAGGCACAAGAGAATTAAAAGGTAGATCTTCTTAATCGGGAGCCAAGCTCAAAACGCGTTATAAGCGGATCCGCGTTATAGCGGATTGCGCTATAACAGGTTTGAGCTGTACTTCTATGCAGCTCAATTACGCCAGGTAGTCGTCTGAAACGCAGACCCAGCCCAGTTCTGCTGGGTAGCATTCGAATCGAAAATGCTCAGTGCTGCCCGCTACCAATATCGCTCTGGACAACAGAGAAAAAGGACTCAGGCCATAGATAACCAGAAATGGGATCCATAAAATTCACTATGAATATGTGGACTAAAGCTAAAACAAAATTCAAATTCACGTCTGATGCATCCCAGCTCACCCCACCTCTTGAACAACACAACATTCCCACCAGGGGTGGGCTCGAGCCGCTTTGACCAGTTTAAGAATACAAATATTAAACTGGTTGGAGACCTACTGGACAAGGGAAACCCTTAAGTCTCCAAGAGCTTAGAACCAAATACAACGCCCCAGATCTACCTCTCTTCCAGTTCCTACAAATTAGGCATTTCCTTCTGTCCATCTCTAGGAACTCAAAATTCCCGGAGCTGACCAAATTCGAGCGTTGATGTAAAAAAGAATACCAAAAACGACTAACAACGTTGATATATGCAGGGCTATAATCGGCGGGCTCCACTCCAGACCATGGATATATGACCAAATGGGCCAGGGACCTGGGGATGGAAATTGACAGAGAAGACTGGAAAGATATCTGGGATAATGCGACCAAAGTCTCCATTTGCACAGTCACAAAAGAAAACATACATAGAATAATATACCACTGGTACCTCACACCAAAGAGGATAAAACATCTTCCCAGAATCCTCTGACCAATGCTGTAGGACATGCGGCCAGGTGGGTGACATGGCCCACATCTGGTGGTTCTGCCTGGCAATACAAAAATACTGGAAAGTTATTCAGAGGATTATTAAAGAGACCATGGGCCTAGAAAATCCCCTTATGTCCACTGGTATACCTGCTACCCAAACCAGTAGAGGAACTAAGCCATCCTATTAAGCGCCTCATATCGCACATCCTGACAACCGCCAGAGGCGCGAAAGCGGCCGCCTGGAAAAGCCCATCGCCTCCATCCAGGTCAATGGTAACAAATAGAATTAACGAAGTAATGTTGATGGAGAGGCTCACTGCCTTCCTTAAACATTCCACCGAAAAATTCCACAAGATCTGGGACCCATGGATGGAGGCCTAATAGGAATAGATCAGGAAACAAGGACGGGCTCGGGTGGACCGAGTGCCTCCCTCTTTCTCACCCTTCCCCGCCCCTCCGCACCCTCCGACTTAGAGATAGGCCTGGAAGGGAGATACATTCCCAGTGACCAACATACCTCCAGAGCGTCCAGACTTGAGGAACCACCAGATGAGGTGGTCACCCCTGAGCCTTCGTCTTAAAGGGAAAGGTGGGATGTGCAAGGGTAACCAGGCTTCATAATAAACGTTAAGCCCTCTGGTTGCCCTTAGGTCCGGTGGGTCCCTGGCAGCTACTCAGCTAGGAGCCAGGTATATGTAGATGTAAAGTTAAAGTTTACCTGCTTTTCCACTATCCATGTTCCCTTTTCTCCAGACTCATGAAACTTGCTGTGTGTAGGTTTTAGGTGGGATATTTGGGTAAGTATGCAATTCTTTTGTTTGCAGGAGTTCTGGGTCTGGAGCTACCGGTGGTACCTTCATTCTACCTGGCGTGCAGGCACTATTTGCCGGTATGCGAGTAGAATTATACCGGGGCTGTCCAGCGTCCCCCAGACTCCTGAGTTTCGAGCCCTGATATCTCAGTCCTAAGTCCCTATAGTCATGAGTCTCCCCAATGTCTCCCATGTATTAAAGTATGTTTTATCACGTTTGATACATTTCTTATAAGGCTCTATGCAGCTTGCCCGGGCTTCCAGTTAAGGTGGCAGTAAGTCTGCATAGTTCAAAGGGGAGAGGATGTCCAGAGGTGTGAAAACGTTTTTGTGGGCGAGGAAAGGGTGAATGGCCAGAGCCGGACTACAAAGAGCACCCCGCGGGTACTCCTTTTTTTTGTAGTTTCCAGATTTCGTAGAGCCGACCCTGCAGGTGGCAATGAGTTAGCCAGGAAAAATGCAGCTATAGAGTCTGCTCTCCTTTTTGCTAAAATCATATTTACTGCGCACCCGGATTTTCAAGCCTGCTGGGCATGCCTACTGCTCTGACGTTAGCCGGCGACGAGCCCCTCTTTCTATTGGCTGACGGGGAGGAATTCCCATGTTCCAATTGGCTGCTCCTTGCCCCTACGTTCTGGGGATAGCCCAGAGGAGTGTATGCAAGGCGCTGACCGAGAGGGAGCCTATCCATCCAAGCTAACCAATGAGGTGAGTCGATGAAGCTACGGCGGGCTTTTCAAAGTTGCTCTGTTCGAAATAACAGAGCGACCGGCTTCGTTTGGAAGCCTGAAAAGTTTGCCTCGCAGAGACCAAGTCCCGTCTTTTGCGCCCAAGTTCTCAAAATCGAACAGAGCGGTCGCGACTGGGAATTGAAGCCGAAAAGAGGACCAAGAGAAACGGGGGTATATCCCGGTCAGGGTAAGCTCATCCAAGCGGGCGCCCTGCCCATAAAAACGCCTACATTTTCCCCTCAGACCCACAGTATGTGTATTTTTAACTGTTCCTTTATGTATTTCTTCTTGTTGTACGTGGGTTTACCAAAATAAACACTATTTGTTTTTACTTTTTGCTTTCTTGTTCTGCCTAGTGAATGATCCCTGTAATATATAAATAGTGTAAAAAAAAGTACCTGGTTTCCCGTGACAGGCTTTTTTCCGGTGGCGCGGTGGGATCAGTCGGCTTTGGACTATAAATTCCTGCGTGGGTTTATAGTAGAATGAGGAGGTCATAGATTGTGAGCTCCCAAAACAAGTGTTACACTTACGCACGATTTACACGGGGCAGGAGAAAGTACGCTGTTCTTTGTCACTGCAGCTTAGTGCCCAAAGGCAAAGATGTCTCAATGGTCAGGACGGTTTCGGTCCTGGGATCGCCTGAGAATCGTGACTCGGTGAGCGTTAGGCTGAGTCCACGCTGGTGCTGAGCGCGCTTGACGCATTTACCTCTTTGGATCTTTATCTTCACTTCCATGCTCACACGGCGCACTCGGCAGAGAGCAGCCCGTAGCCACCCAATCATAGTTTAGCACATTTCCTGCATGTAACTTGAACCACAATAAACTTTTGCTGGTGTGCAGTACTGCTTTTTTTTTTTCTGCATAGGAAAATGGATAATTGCTAAATTGAAATGTTAATTTCAGAAGTAACATAGGGGGAGTTCCCAGCACGCCAACAAAATGACGATGGCAACAATAATTGTCAGAAAAGGGTCATTTTATATAGCTGAAATTCCGTGGAACAAACATCCATGCATTACACGGATAATAATGGAAGCTAATAATCAGAAATATACAAGACCCAGCTACATCACTCAGAAATACATAGATCACAGAAAACAAAAAAGAAGGGTAAAATGTACTAATCAGGGGAGGCACTATACAAGGGAAATAAGGAAAGTGTAGGGTAGAGGTGGGATTATACCAACACGATAAGGTAGTGGTTACTGATACAACTCTCCTGTTTTTACTACATGTTCATGGGTACCCCATATTAATGGGGGTGTCTTCTTACATCTCCAAAAAGAGAAATCAGTTTGGAGGACATCACAGATCTGTCTACCCTGTGACTGCGTAATTAAAGCTAGCTGATTGGTGTGTCAGCGTCAGAGACCGGAGAAGACCAATCAATACCAGCTGCTGAGTTGCCCTGACAACGGAGTGTTGACGGAAGAAGTATCCCTGTAGCAGAGTCATTAGGACACCAGCTTTGTGAGCGCTCCGGTTGATCTGGGAAGGTACCTACCCCCTGCTGACGTCATGCACACCGGATGCTGATAACCTTATACAGCGGAGTAGACAAACAGCACGTAGGTGGGAGTGGTGAACCTAAAAGACGAATCAGGTCTGAACACGGGTGTACCGGCCCCCCAATGATGTCACGCATATCGAGGCACTAAAATGTGCACACCGGGTGTTTGATTCAGGAGTCCGGCAGTCTGTGCAACCTGTTGGTTTGAACCCTTGCTCTGTTAAGAGATATTCTTAGACTATATCTATATTGCCTATAGGATTGATACTGTGTACAACTTATTGCAGTGATTATATTGGCTCTCTGTTAGATCAGTGCTTGTGTCTAATTATATCAACAATATTTCTGCTTTATTTGGGACAGGTAAATGTATGTGCTAGTAGTAGTAATCCAGTGTCTGTGTAGCAGTATCTTGTGCTGTATCCCACTGTGGGATACTTATCCACAGACAGTTTTCTGCTCTAATTTGTATCCACACATGTTTGGCTTATGTGTGAGCAATAGTTTTTTTTTACAGGGAAAAGGGAAGTACTTAGATTAGATGTATTCTAGGGAACGGGCCAGAAGAATGGACTAGGGGCCCCGAAACGTTGCCCCCCTAATTTCCCTGTTTTTTCTTTCCTCTCCCCCCTCCCCCCCTTTTCCTCTTGTCCCTTTGTATAGGGTCTTCCCTTAGTACATTTTACCCTTCTTGTTTTGTTTGCTGTGATCTATGTATTTCTGCGTTATGTTAGCAGGGTCTTGTATATTTCTGTTGTGATTATTAGGTTACATTATTATCAGTGTAATGCATGGATGTTTGTTCCATGGAATTTCAGCTATAAAAAATGACTTTTTTCTGACAATTATTGTTGCCATCAAAATTTTGTTGGAGTGCTGGGAACTCCCCCCTATGTTCTGTATCGTAACTTTGGAGGAAATTAGAGTTGCTCCCTGTTCCCGTGCACCTTTTCTATTTTTATCTTTCGGTATCTTTTATTTTTAGGTCCTGCTAAAAGCTGTATACATTCGTTAATTTCGGAAGTGTTCAAGAGAGATCCTCTCTGGAACCAAAGAAGTAAATTTTATCATGACAGGAGTGTACATGTCAAACTTTGGAAAGATATAGCTGCAGTTATGGATGCACCCTGTAAGTACTTATTTTATAATAGGAGGATTTATTTAAAAAAATGTTTTATTGAAAAACGTTGACTATTACAATTAAGAACATATGTTTTTTTTATTTTTTTTTATTTACTTCATGATATACATTCATTGTTAAGTATTTTAATATTGTATCATTAATTTTAAACGACAGTCAAACTTAATATTGCATGAACATGTAAAATATGTATAGATGCAATAGTTAATTATTTGTAGTACTCTGAAATTTTTGTCATCTGTAATGAAAATTAATGAATTATTCTTATGACATGTTAAATTATACATTTTGGGTAGAAAAACCTCTTATGGCGCTGAGGGTAAGTGGCTGGAACAAGAGTCTTGTGCTGAGGTTTCTTTTGGATAGGCTCAGAGAGGGAGACAAGAGAAATACAAAAACACAATGGTGTAAAGAATACCCTTTAGACATATAAACATATGGATAGAAATATGGAGCATTTATGTTGTTAAAAACAATTGTAACTACAATTGGTGTAAACATGACCTGTAAAATGAACAGTGGATGATCTTCTGTTGGTTAAAAGAAAAAGGACTTCCCAGCACTTAGGGCGAAAGAACCTTGCTGCTCCACCTAGATAAACTGAAATCCTACTCACCGTCGCTGGAGTAGGACATGTGCAATGGTACGGGGTCTTTAACCAGGGGTGGCCGTCTGCTGTGGGGTGCCTGGCGTTCTGCTTGAAGCCGTGCGGGGAGATTTCCTGGAGTACTCGTGATGTCAATCAACTGATTCGCGGCTGCTCCTCCGCTGACGTCACCCCGCCGGATTGGCTCAGCTACGGTGTCCCTGGATGACCACAATACCTCCTACCGCGTGTTCGAAACACTCGAAGAAACACGAAGAAACCGTGACCGATTGTTTTCACGCGTAGGAAGGTATTTGGTCATCCAGGGACACCGTAGCTGAGCCAATCGGCGGTGACGTCAGCTGAGGAGACGCGCGAAATCCACTCTTGATTGACACTCACGAGTATCTCCAGGAAATCTCCCCGCACGCTTAAGACCACCCGTACCATTGCACATGTCCTACTCCAGGACGGTGAGTAGGATTTCAGTTTTACCTCAGGTGGAGCAGCAAGGCTTCTTTCGGCCTAAGTGCTGGAAGCTCTCTTTTCTTTTCAACCACAGAAGATCATCCACTGTTCATTTTACAGTTCATGTTTTACACCAATTGTAGTTACAATTGTTTTAACTAATAAATGCTCCATATTCTATCCATATGTCTTATATTGTCTAAAGGGTATTTACACCATTGTGGTTTTTTTTTGTATTTCTCTTGCTCTCTCCTCTGAGCCTATCCAAAAGAAAACTAGCACAAGACCTTGTTCCCAGCACTTACCCTCAGCGCCATAAAGAGGTTTTTTCTACCAAATTCTGCATATCTGGTCGGAAGATCCCAGATAAACCCTCCACGGCAGCTCCAGGACTACCTACCCTCTAGGACTGTATCTCAGGTTTTGTTTTTCCTGTTTTTTCATCATTATCATTGCACTAGCGCTTTTACACACTTATTTTACACCTTTAAATTATACATTGCTTAACTATTTCAATTTTATTGAAAATCTTTATATCTAAAATCTTTTCATTAAGGGGAAGTATGCAAGACCAAGTGGAAGAACTTGCGAGATGCATTCCGGAGGGAACTGAAAAAAGTAAATGGTCCACGTTCTGGGGATGCTGGGCCCAGCAGTGAAGTTACCTCAACTTGGCCTTTCTATACTCGCATGTTGTTTTTGCAGGATCAAATGATGCCTGCAAGGACATCCTCCAACCTGGAGAACTGCTTCCTGACATTGGAGCCTGCCGTTGATGAGTCAGTGGAAGAAGTCGCCGCTGATGAAAAGATTCATCTTCGTTCTAATTCTCTAGAACCACCAGCAAAGAAATCAAAGAACGCTTTTGCTTTGAAAAGAGAGCTAGTAGCAATAGAGGCCAAAAAATTGGAACTTTTATCGGCGGCATATACAGCTGAAAATGATTCTGAGTTGTCATTTCTAAAAAGCCTTTTACCGTTCATCAATGAGCTGGACCTAGATGCTAAATTAAAACTGCGCAAAGTTTTGACTGATGATGTAGTAGCTGCGGTTCTAGAATTCAAATCCCATCAGAAAAATAACTAGTTTTGCTTTTTAAAAGTATTTACTTTGTTTAATAAAGTTAATGTTGATATTAATATCTATTGTACTATGTATGGGTGAACAAAGTTTTATGTATTCGAATTTTGCACGATTGTTCCATGTTGGGAAAGGTTTGTTATTTATAGATTTTATTTATTTATAACAATGTTTTACCAGGAAGTAATACATTGAGAGTTACCACTCGTTTTCAAGTATGTCCTAGCAGGGCCGCTTTATACATTAGGCCGACTAGTCACAGTGCCTAGGGCCTATGAACCTTTTAGGGCCTACAATATTTCACTTGGAAAAAATACCTAACAAAAAATCACAAAATAAGAGAAAACAGCAATTTTAATTTAAAAAAATGCCTTTGAAGTATCAATACCTTTAATACTAAATAAAAACAAAGTATCTATGCCAAATATTGCTAGTATCGAAAGATACAAGCAAACTATGAAATTAGCATAAAAATGAGTCAAAATATCGGGCACACAGGCCTCTAGAAACAAGTGCCTAGAGCCTACGAAGGTCTTGAAACGGCCCTGTGTCCTGGGCATAGAGTTAAGATGACAAATGCATGGTTACAAATACAGTTATATAAGTGAACAGGGTATACATTATATACAAGACATAGCATGCACAGTTAGAGATAATATATATTATGGGCGTATGTAACAGTTACAGACCAGATTAAAATGTGAGACAGCTTTAGTCTTGAAAGAACTTTGACTGGTGGCGGCTGTGAGTCTCCGGTAGATTGTTCCAGTTTTTGGGGTCACGGTAAGAGGAGGAGGAACGGCCGGATACTTCGCTGAACCTTGGGACCATGAGCAGTCTCTTTTGGAGTCACGAAATCGCGAGATAATGCTGCATGTGGTAGGGTGAGGAGCTTGTTCAGATAGATGGGTAGCTTGCCAGAAGTATTTGTAGGCAAGACAGGAAAGATGAATTGCGCCTAGACTCAAGTGGATGATCAATCTAGTTCGTTTCTAAGATTTCACAGTGATGTGTTGTAGTTTCATTGGAGAACAAAACGTTTCTGGAACCAGGGTCACGAATGTTATGGATTAGTTCCAGTAAGCTCAACTCATGTCCTCCCTCTTCCAAAGCATGACAAGTCCTTAATGTCTTTCTTAATTTTATTGCTGGATTAGAAAACACAGGAACTGTAGGTGTAATGTAGGCAGAGAGTGCTTCTCTGTGTGGGATGCTTCTAGAGGTTGGACTATGGTAAAAGAAGCAAGGCCTTACCAGGGGTGTATGCAGACGGTCGTACTCACTGTAATCTAGGTGGAAAGAAATTGAGGGGCAGGGTCACACAAAGTTTAGTTGGGACTGCACTAACTGCAGCAAAAGACAGACAGGGGAGAACATGGGAAAGTCCATTAACTGGGAGGACTGGAGAAGCTGCGTAGCAGTTCACGGATTATGTGCTCAGAGGACAAAAATGCAACATTGTTGCATGTTACACAGGCACAGTGGTGTATGTGGAGCCAATGCCTGCAGCTGAACTTAAGGAGCTGACAAGCAGAAGGGGGGGGTCGGGCAGGAATGTGATTCTTGTTCCATGACACTCCCTCGTCTGGTATCTGGAGATACCACTATATAACTGGAATATGTGGAACATATGTGCAATGGCATAACCAAAGTAACAATCACATTCTCAAAAACAATGCAGAGTCCATGTCCCATAGAATGCGGATGGACACCGGCCCGGTATCACTGGTATTCAGGTCCCTTGGCCCAGGTTCTTTGTGCAAAGGATGCAGGGTGATGCCAGCTCCAGGTTTGCTGGTTGCACCACAATGTCTTTGTATAAAGTCTCTGGCACTGTTTCCTTTAGTCTTGTGAGAGAACAGTCCTTTGTCTCGGTAGTTTCACCACAAAAAGTGTATCCCTTGTAGGTATGACAATATCGCACCGTGGCAGCCTGTGACTCTATCATCACCTGGCGTTTGGCAGAAGGGAGAGGGCTTTGGCTCCTTGTGATAGCGGATTCTGTCCCTGGAAAACTGGTTGTCGAATGTAATCCAATAAAGGGGGGCGTCGTTCAGGGAGACTCCCCTGAAGACTGAGCGCTGGGTTGAACATTACCCGGTATTGATCGGGTACCGAGGGTGCGTAGGCCCCCAGGTGATTGGAGTGGTATACCGACATTCTTTGCCTTCCTCCATTAGAGTGCTGGCTTGCGTGGCCGGTAAAGAATATCTTCTGGATGAAACCACAAAGTTGTTTTGGTCTCTGTTCCCTTTGTGGGCTGCAAGAGGGTGTTCGAGGTGAACCTAGAGATGGCTGTTTCTCCATTGTGGAAGAGCGCCTCCTTGGTGAACGGAATGGTAGCGGAGTCACCCACTGCTGTAGTCGGTCTTTAGAGAGCTCTTGAACAGTTAACCCTCGGGATCTCCTCTATCTCCCTCGAGGGTGTTTGTTTTCATCGTCTTGTTGTCTGGAACGCTGTGCCAAACCGAGTTCCAGCATCGGTACATTTCTCTTGCAAGAGAACATCTCCGCGTAGTTTGTGAAACGCTTTTTGTGTTTCTCTTGTTGACTTGCCATGGAGGTTGTTTTCTCCCTGGACATGACGAAGAACAGTCTCGTTTTGTCCTTTGTAAATCCTTTGGAAATGTCCTCTAAATGCAATTGTCCCCTTTACGTGTTTGAACGAACAGTCCTTTTGACACTGTGGCTTTCGCCTGTGGGGCGCAATCTTTTGCGGCTATGCCAGCCGTGGCAATTGGTGCTCTGTTGCGTTGATACTCTTGTGGAGAGGAACAACTGTACGTTCTTAATTGTGCCCTTGCTCGGGGAAGTTATTGTCTGATTGTTTGTTTTGTTTTAGGACGATCCCTTTGTCGTCACCTTTGGGAGTTTCCTCTCTTTCCTTCGGTGGAGTCGACTCATCATCATCCTTGGCTGTCTGGACTGACTGAGCATCCTAAGCAGTTGTCGCATCCCATCGCGTGAGGATGTCTTTGTTGTCTCACGGGTATGACCTTGTCCTTTACCTCTCATCATGGCCCTTGACGGTCACTTGGAGATGGCCAAGACATGGTTCAGAGAGGGATTGTGGTCACATTCTGTCACCTTCCGTTCTGCGGCACAACGTAGTCTTGCCCGTGGCTCTCGTGTAGTGTACGAGTTGCCCAATATCACCCATCCTAGGTCGAGTGTCTTTGGGCGTATGGCGCGTTGTGGTCCGTTGTGCTGTTTACGGGACTTTAGGTACCCTCATGATGTCCCTACCCGAGCATCAGTCAGGATCTTGACTGGCGTCTTGGTTCTCCTCAATTCCACCGGCCGATGTGGTTGGCTATTTCTCCTTGAGTGGGGTATGGGTGCACGTTCGTGTGGGTTCTCGCGTCCCTGTTTGTGCCATGGTGGTTGGCACTCGTGAGTGTGGGAAGGGCCATGTTCACTTTGCCGTCTATTGACTATTGGTGTACCGTTCCCTCTTCGCTCTCTCGCGTGTGGTCTCCATTTGCCGCTGCGCCATCGGTTCTGATGAGTGTAAGAAAAGCGCAACCCATCTTGTAATGTTAACATGTTCGAAAACTTCTGACCTGCCTGACATGGATTCGGTTGCTTCTGGTCGTCGAGAGATTGCGTACATCCGAATACGAGCCTTCTCAGTTTGTCCGCTGGGGGTTGCACTGCGACCAGGCATTTGTTGGAGCAGGAGCATTTTGTCACCTTCTTTTTCCTTTTGCTCTCCGCAAACCCCAGTGCGCTGAGCTGTGACGGAAGTTGATACCTCCTCTTCTTCTCCGTCTTCTTTCTGCCCCCCGCATGCTCCGCATGGAGGAGTGGGTTCTTTGGAGTTGTTGGGAGTTGTCATCCGCTCTCTGGTGTAACGCGTCAACGTGCTTGATCACTCCTCTTTGCAGCATGTGCATTGAGATCTCTTTCCTTCAGTCCCGGCTAGATAGGGTACGTGGACCGCACACTTGAAGCAAAACTCGACTTACCTCCTTCCCAAGTACCTCATTTGCGTTCCTCTAGACTCACTCCTGAACCCAAAGACTTGTTTGATTGGTGGGCTTTCGTTGTTGTAGGGGACACCTTGTCTATGTCCTTCCTCGGTACGGCCTGGTTCCTGTCCGGACTGATCGGGAGTAGTTTGGTGCCGTGGGAGGCACGCTTCCGTTCCTGGCGGCCGAGATGGTGTTTGTGGGGTTACCTATCCTCAGTCGCGGTCTCCATCTCGTTCTTCGGGCTGCTTGCACTGTAATGTGTTTGACGCACCTAAATTAAACTGTGGATCGTTGTCTTTTCTTTGCCGCCGGTTCGCTCATGAAGCTCACGAAGAATGAGTAATTGGGGGGAAGACAACCCGGCTTCTTCTCCCTTTTGTATTTGGAACCTTGTGAAAGTCCATCTACCTTTCTTGGAGTTGAAGGGTAGGCTTCTCCGGATTGGGTTCTCACTCCCACCGAGCTTGAATCTAGGGCCGTTGAGGACGCCCATTAAAAGGTAATGGGTCTTTCCTGCGACTCCCAGTTCTTGGCAGCAGGGTCTCCAAGATCTCGCTTATTCGAGGCTTTACTACCTCGTGACTTGGGGAAGCTCTCGATTCTTTTGAAGAGTGAATCTCGAACTGCTTCAAGGGCTGCCATAGGTCTCTTCCTAGCCTTCCCACACTAGGTCCAGACCTACGTTGTGGTTTGTGTGCGTTTGCTGCCGTCCGAAGTCCTCTTCTTGCGCTTGCGCCCTGGTAACGTTCCCCCAGGAACTTGACTAACAGGTGGCTCTTCCCTTGCTGGAGAAGTCCGTCCAAGCTGTCCGTTGCGTCTTTGAACGTGATACTTCCACGTCCGGTAGTTCTCAGGGCGTCGTCGAAGCTGATGAGTCCTGGGTCTGCGACCAAGTCGCTGGCCCGTATCATGTACTTGCTATGTCTTGTCAACCAGATACGTGGCGCGTTCCCCCTTCTGAGGTAGTTGCTGGGACGGTCTGTGCGGGTCGCCCCTCTTCCTTGGCGTGGACGCCGGTGATGGCTGCTGGCCATGTTAGGGGCGATGTTTTTTCTCCTCCCCCCCTCCCCCCCCCCGTCGGGTTGTACCTGGACTTGCGAGCCTGTTGTGTGGTACTCCGTGTGCGCTTCTTGGCGTGTGACATCTGTTGCGGCTGTGGCTAATCCCAGGCAGCGTATGCCATTGACAGAGCACGTCTTCCTCCTCGTGGTCCTAGCCGAGTCTTCGTTGTCTGTGGATGTCCGCTCCATCCGTGTTGAATGGTGCGCTGGTGTTTACAACTGAAGCTCCTTACGTAGTCGTCAGTGCGTTCGGGCTGAATCTCTGAGGCTATCCGTGCTTTCGGTAGCTCCCCGCCGCCTGTCTCGGCAGCTGCTTTCTAGGACTTTCGGCTTGGGCTATGCGGCAGCGCTTCCTTCTCTTGATTAAGTGCCTCTAGATCCGCGTCCAATTCGGCCTTTTTTACGCGACGCGGCAGGCGGCGGCATTGGCATCGGCATTCTGTCTCCTCCTCTTCTATTGCGCGCTCTTTCTGTCGCTTACGGCTGCCTCTCCTTGCGACTATATTCAAGCCCTGGCACGTGCGCCTCTGCGGCGGCTCGTGCCTTGGTAGCGTTTGTGCTTGCCACTGGACGCGTTAGAACTGCGCTGGATCTTGCTGATCTAGATGAGTGCCTGGATTGCTTGAGCGCTGGCGATGCAGGTCCTCCAGAGAGCTCTTTCTTTCCTCACGCTTTGAGCGTCTGTGATGGCGGCCCGCACTCGGCTGTCACTGTCAAGATCAATGTTATTTTGTAAGTCTGCTTTCTTGCAGCTTTCGCCCGGTGTTGGTTCTGGTCAATTAGGTGATGTATGGTTTTCTGACAGCCCTTGGTACACGATGCATCGACTTTTTTGAAATTGCCTGCGCGAGCTGTTGTGCATTAATCGCCAATACTTAATCGACATTATGCGTAACTCCAATGCGGTTGTTTCCCAGGTCCAATCTAATTTAGAGCGCGGTGCGCTTCATGGTCCGCTCTCCATATTTTTCGCGGCCCTTTTGTGTCAGTGTACTGTCCGTTGTGGGCCTTGCGCCTGCCTGCGCCTGTTGCAGATGCGCAGCGGTCGTCTTATCTGAGAGATCGCGTTTCCTGCGTGATGTCCTGGTGAGGCTCTGAGTTCTGCCATGCTGTGGTTGTGTGTAGGCCTTTTGCCATGCGTGTGGCGTGCGGATCTTTTAACCGTGTCAGCGTAGGGCTCTGTCTCAGATGGTGCCGAGGGGGTCCTCACGTGCAGCGTTGGGGCAAGCTGGGCTTACAGGTGTCCGTAGGCTCCTCACTGTGGGGCTGAGCAGCGGGTGGACTCAGACAGAGAAAAAGGCAATTAGTTTGTGTGTACGTCTGTTTGCAAGCTGCTTGCCTTGTGTGCAGGGTTGCTTGTGCAGTGTAGCTGCTTGCCCTTCTCCTGTAAGGTTGCAGGCTGTGTGCAGTTTGCTGTATAAAGCTTGCGCCCTGTCTGGCAGAGGGAAGCTGCTGGCTTGTTCCTGGGGTGCAGAAGACTATTCTGTTTATCATAAAGTCTTTTGAGTAGTACTCCTGTGTGATTTCCCTAACACAGTCTTTGTTTTAACTGTTCTGTTTAAACTGCTGCTTGTTTTTGCAGAAAGCTGTAGCAGTTTGTGTGTATAGCTGTGTAACGCTGCACTTTTGTAGTCATGAAGGCTGTGAGTGATAGCTTCTTCTGCGTAGACCTCTTAACAACGGTCCTCTCTCCGTTACTTTCCTGAACCAGGGTCACGAATGATGTATGATTATGTCCATAAGCTCAACTCATTCCTCCCCCTTCTTCCAAAGCATGACAATCCTTAATGTCTTTCTTATTTATTTTATTGCTGGATTAGAAACCACAGGAACTTGTAGGTGTATGTAGGCAGAGAGTGCTTCTCTATGTGGATGCTTCTATGAGGTTGGAGCTATGGTAAGAGAGAAGAGTCCGTACCCTATCGGTGGATGCAGACAGGTCTGTACTCCTCGTAATCTAGGGTGGAAAGAAAGTGAGGGGCATGGGTCCCACTAAAGGTTTGAGTGGGACTGCACTAACTGTCAGCAAAAGACGCGGGAGAACATGGGAAAGTCCATTAAACTGGGAGGACTGGATGAAGCTGCATAGCAGTTCACTGATTTATGTGCTCAGAGGCAAAACAAGCAACATTGTTGCATGTTACCAATAGCACAGTGTGTGTATTGTGAGCCAATGCCTGCAGCTGAACTTAAGAGCGCTGACAAGCAGAAGGGGGGTCGGGCAGGAATGTGATTCTTGTTCCATGACAAAACGGCATATTGAATTGTAGAGGGTGTCAAGTTTGCTAAGGTGGGTTTGGGGTGCCGAGCCGTATACTATGTCCCCATAGTCGATTATTGGCATTAGCATCTGCTGTGCGATACGCTTTCTGACCAGCAGACTTAGGGAGGATTTGTTCCTGTAAAGTACACCTAGTTTGGCATAGGTTTTGGATGTCAGGGTTTCAATGTGCATCCCGAATGTTAAAGGGGAGTCAAACCATATGCCAAGTATTTAAAACTAGTAACAGGAGTTAGGGTGGTTTTAGAGTTGGTTCTGATCTGGAACTCAGCATTGGAAGCTTTAAAAATGTAACATTGGTCCCAAATACCATTGTTACAGTCTTGTCAGTGTTTAAAAACAGTTTGTTTTGGGAAATCCAATTTTCAAGTCTCAAAAAGTCAGATTGAAATATGTGTTCAAGGTCAGAGAGGCTATGGGCTGTGTGCATATAAGATTGTGTCATCTGCATACATGTGTATTGAAGCTCCCTTACAAGATGTAGGAAGATCATTGATGAATACGGAGAAGAGTAGGGGCCCCAGAACAGAGCCTTGCGGGACACCACCGGTGATATCCAAGGGTTTGGAGTTAGAGCCTGAGATGGACACATGTTGGGATCTACCAGGAATGAAACCAGTTTAAAGCATGCTTCCCTATACCATAGCACTGGAGTTTGTTAAGCAGGATAGCACGATCAACTGTATCAAAAGCCTCTGCAAAATCTAGGAATACTGCACCAGTGAGTTCTCCCCGTTCCATTCCAGACTGGATTTCATTGCAAACTTTTAGCAGGGTAGTTACGGTGGAGTGTTTGGGGGCGAAAGCCAGATTGGAATTGGCTTGGGAAATTTGTCTTGGTATAGTAGTCGCTTAATTGGGAGTGAACACATTTTTCCATGACTTTGGATAGTATTGGGAGAAGAGAGATTGGCCTGTAGTTTAAGACAGTGTTTTTGTCCCCATTTTTGAAGGTTGGGACAACTCTGGCAGTTTTTCAGGTCTTAGGGATACGGCCTGCAGACAGAATAGAGAAAAAGAAAAAAAAAAAGAGATGTTTTATTACATTTTGCACTTGTTAACAATGTCAGTGTTTTCTATATTAAACAATTGCTATAGCACAGCAGTGAACTATTAAAAATACCTATACATTATATAAACAATAAAAAAAAATTTATTAACATAACAGTACAAACTTGAACAACACAGTATTTGGGAAGTTACCTTTATCAATATCTTCAGAAATAGAAGTACACTATAGTCACTATTCCATTTTTATTTGTATCACAAACTTTAATTACCTGCAAAGACGTGTAGTTGTACGAAGCCTAAACAACATTTTGCCATGGAACTGCACCCTCTGCATTAAAATAGTCTCAAACTATTGCGGATAATTTTAGCTGTATTTCCTTGTGAATAATTTCGTCTAGATCTTTGAAGTTGGCTACACACTGCAGGAACACGGTCCATCAATGATCCTTCACTTGCTAATTCATTGTCAATCACAATATTTTGCAGTACAACAATGCATGTCACTATATTCTTTGCATTTGGAACAGAGGTTTCAATTGCTTTAACAGTATTCTCCATGTGGAAATAATTCCAAGTGCCCACTCCACACAGCGCCTTGCTCTGAGGACCCACCCGGCGGTCCCTACACCATCTACAGTCCGCGCAGCGGAGGAGGCAGTCAGGCATCAGGTTGCAGCAGTCGGGCTGCAGGTCAACGATGTCTGGAGGAAGCATTTACGTCCTGTGACCATCGGAGATCGCCAGGTTCTGTTAACGGACAAACTGGGCAGGACCCATATTACTTATCCCCTAGTCCACACCACCGGGGATCAGAGACCTCTGCGTAAGCATGCCTACCGGGTATCAACAGAGGTGAAGCGTAGCATAGAGGAGGAAGTAGAAGAGATCCTGGCCCTAGGGGTAATTGTTCCATCTCAGTCATTGGGCTTCTCCGGTAGTCCTAGTACCTAAGGAGGACGGGACCACACGGTTCTGTGTGGACTACCGACAGCTCAATGCTCAAACTGTGTCGGATGCCTTTCCCATGGACGAGCTATTAGATACCTTGCCCCATGAGCTCATCTAACTACCATGGATTTGTCCACAGGGTACAGGAAAATCCCTTTGACCCAGGAGGCTCAGGAGACCTCGGCTTTCATCACTGCAAGTGGCTTGTATGAATTTTTAGTTATGCCATTCGGGATGAAGAATGCCCCGGCTACCTTCCAACGCCTGTTCAATAGGTTACAGGAAGGCATGCAAAGTTTTGCAAGGACATACCTGGACAACATTGCTGTGTTTAGCAATTCCTGGGAGTCACATTTATTACATGTATCAGCAGTGCTGAAGAGGATTATGGAAGCAGGGCTGACACTTAAACCACCCAAGTGTCTAGTTAGGATGGCAGAGGTACTGTACCTCAGGCATAGAGTAGGGGGAGGGCATCGAGTGGCCAGTGCCCCTAACAAAGAAGCAAGTTATGGCTCTTAGGCACCGCTGGCTACTTCAGAAAGTACAGCGCCCTGGCCAAACCCCTGAATGACTTAACCCAGAAGAAACGCTCAGTTCTGGTTGTCTGGTCTCCTGCTTGCGAAGACACATTCCGGGCTCTTAAATCTGCCCGGGCTTGTGCTCCCATCCTGGCAGCACCCGACTACAGCAAACGATTCCAGGTACAGACCGATGCCTTGGACTATGGTGTCGGCGCTGTACTGAGCCAGGTAGGCAAGGATGGGGGAGGACACCCGTTCGTCTACCTGAGTCGTAAGCTGCTGCCTCGGGAAGTTGCTTATGCCAGCATTGAATAGTAGTGCCTTGCAATTGTGTGGACACTCAAGAAGCTCCAGCCCTAACTGTATGGCAGGGCTTTCACAGTTATCACAGATCACAATCCACTGAGTTGGCTACAGAGGGTGTCGGGGGAGAACGGGAAATTGCTATGCTGCATTTCACAATTCAGCATCAGAAGGGCAGTTAACATAGCAATGCTGATGGACTCTCCGGACAGGACATTCCCAGTGACCAACATACCTCCAGAGCGTCCAGGCTTGAGGAACCACCGGATGGGGTGGTCACCTCAGAGCCTTCGTCTTAAAGGGCAAGGTGTGACATGCAAAGGTAACCAGGCTTCATAATAAAGGTTAAGCCCTCTGTTGCCCTTGGGTCCGGTGGGTCCCTGGAAGCTACCCAGCACTATAAGCCAGGGGCCATGGTACATGTAAAGTTAAAGTGTCCCTGCTTTTCCACTTTCCATGTTCCCTTTACTCCAGACTCATGAAACTTGCTGTGTGTAGGTTTTAGGTGGGATATTTGGGTAAGAATGCAATTCTTTTGTTTGCAGGAGTTCTTGGTCTGGAGCTACCGGTGGTACCTTCATTCTAGCCGGCGTGCAGGCACTATTTGCCGGTACGTGAGTAGAATTGCACCGGGGCTGTCCAGCATCCCCCAGACTCCAGAGTTTCGAGCCCAGATATCCCAGACCTAAGCCCTTACAGTCATGAGTCTCCCCGATGTCCCCAATGTATAAAACTATGTTTTTTATCACGTTTGATACATTTCTTACAAGGCTCTATGCAGCTTGCCTGGGCATCTAGTTAAGGTGCCAGTAAGTCTGCATAGGGTCTGTAGTTCAAAGGGGAGAGGATGTTGGTGTGAAATCGTTTGGTGGGCGAGGAAAGGGCAAATGGCCAGGTCTGGACTACAAAGGGCACCCTGCAGGGACACCTTTTGTTGTTTAAAGACTTGGTGGAGCTGGCCCGGCTGGTGGCAATGAGTTAGCCAGGGAAGATGCAGCCATAGAGTCTGCTGTCCTTTTGGCTAAAATCATATCAAGTCACAGGGGGGCACAGAGTGAGAGTGTCAGAGGGGCACAGTGAGAGAGTCACAGGGGGGCACACAGAGAGAGTCACAGGGGGGCATAGAGGGAGAGGGGTGGGCGGGGGGAGGGAGGGAGGGGGTGGGGGGGGGGGAAACTTTGATTGCCATATTGAAATAAGTTTTCATATATATATGTTTTAAAGATATCAAACTAAAGGAACAATGGGAGACAATGGAGACAATGGGAGACTACACTTAGTACCTGTTCCTTTCAGCTGATGCAAATTTTAATTGCACATGATGAGAGTTTATTGAGAGACATAGCAGAGCAAACAGAGCAAACATTGAAAAACATGGAAATCGAAACAATTGACTTGATTGCAAAAATAGAGCAAGATCTGTCAAAATTTGAGGAAGATATTACATCTGTAAAAAAGACAAAAATTTTACGTGACTCTGCAGATTACAAAGCCAATAATGTTTATCGTTGGGAGCGGGGCAAAAAACATGATAAAAGGAATGTGCCTAAGAATGATATAGCTGATATCTCCCCAGGCTTCACATCTTCTGAAGCAGAATCATCAGATGCAGATGCCACACAAGGAGCGGGTTCCAACTACAGAGCACCTTTTTTAGGCAGAGGTGGCCAACCGGACAAAGCAGGCGGAGGACCCGGAGGGGACGCAAGAAGACTGAGAGACAGGCAACGTTATGGCTACAAAGCAAAGAAAAAATGACGGCTTCAGAGACATCAGAAGAAATGACAGTGGTTAACCTGTCGGATGTTATTCTAACAGCGGATCAAACTAATGTCCTTAAAAAGGGCCTGTCATTTGCCCCTACTTCAACTATGGATAAGTTTGAATGGATTAAGGACTTACATCTCTTTTGCCGCAAACTTCTACTGAAGAAATTCTATTCCAAAGCTAAAGAAAGCTCAACACACTCGCAAAGTGATGATGGCTGGAATATGATGGAACGTCAACTCATCTCCGACATGACCTCTGAATTTATAGGAGATGAAGAACCTGTCCCAAGTGAGTCCAAGGTCCTGTCGCAATTCCGCCCTAAATCTACATTTTGTCCACCTTTTCAGACATGCCCACAAATAGAAGTATTTGTAACCCTGGTGGCTAATGACATCCTGAAATTACCTGAACGAGCAGGGGCCAAAAATGTAACCTTTCAGGAATGGGGTGCTGTGAAAGAACTCAGCAAAATGACAACTGTGGAGTTGAAACCAGCTGATAAAGGTGGCAATGGGGTGGTGTGGCCCAAAACCCAATATGAACGGGAGGCCTTCAAGCAATTGAGAGATCGGGATTGCTACACAGAACTTGCTGCTGACCCAACTGATAAATTCAAAAAAGAGCTGGATATTATCCTCAGTGAAGCCTGTGCCTTGGGGACAATAACAAATAAAAATAGAGAGAGCCTGATTACGAAACATCCAATTATGGCAACCCTATATCTGCTACCCAAGATCCATAAGAGCATGATCAACCCACCTGGGAGACCCATTGTGGCGGGTATTGGCAGCCTCTGTGAGCCTATTAGCAAATTCCTGGACCCCTTCCTACGTCCGGCTGTGGAAGCTTTACCGTCATATTTACGTGACACTATGGACGTACTTTCCAGATTGGATGGCGTCATGGCTGATGCCAACACTATTCTTGTCACATGTGACGTTGAAGCTTTATATACATCCATTAGCCATAAGGATGGCTTACGTGCTGCAGAATTCTTTTTGAAAATGTCACAGCTTAGCCCTAATCTAACAAATCTCCTTCTGCAACTCTTGTCTTTTGTTTTATATCACAATTATTTTGTTTTCAAGAGTAGATTTTATTTATAGATTAGAGGGACAGCGATGGGGGCTACATGCGCCCCATCATACGCGAATTTATTTTTGGGGTGGTGGGAGAGGGAGGTGGTATTCTGTGCAGAGAATCTTCATCTGACTATACATGTCTTGTTGTGGTTGAGATACATCGACGATATTCTTATTCTCTGGCAGGGCTCTAAATCAAGCACCAAATCAGTGGATTTCCTGGATCTCAGGATCTTCATTGACAATGGTGGTAATATTGGTACAGATATTTTCAGAAAAAACACCTCTACAAACTCAATTTTACATGCCTCTAGTTTCCATCAGCAGCATCAGATTCAAGGCATTCCTCGCAGCGAATTTTTGAGGCTGAAACGTAATTGTTCCACAGAGGAGTGCTTTGAATCTAGGGCTGCAGAGATGCGTAGTAGATTTACATCTAGAGGGTATTGCAGCAAGTATATTCACTCAGGGTACCAACACAGTGCTAAGAGCCAACGTAATACATTATTACATCCCAAAAAAAATACACTTGATTTAAAGACACGTTTTATTGGTACATATAATGACAGGTGGAGGGATCTTCAAACAATTCTCCAGAAGCACTGGCCTATCTTGTGCACTGATGAAGAACTCAGGGAAGTAGTAGGTGACAGGGTCAATCTGACCAGTCGAAGGTCACCAAATCTTAAAGATAGACTTGTGCATAGTCACTACATTCCCCATACAAGCAATACATTTCTGACAATGAGGCAAAAGGGATTTTCAAAATGTAACAGCTGCTCAGCCTGTAAATATATGTTACCTACTGATAAGTTCTCAAATAGTGATCACACCAAACAATATAATATTGGATATTCCATTAATTGCAAGACAAATGGTGTCATATACTGTTTGACATGCCCCTGCCAACTTAAGTACATCGGCATGACTACACGTGAACTCAGATTTAGGGTTCTTGAACATGTCAGAAATATCAAAACTGCTAAACGAGATTTGGATGCATTCAAAAAAATTACATCTGTAGCGAGACACTTTTTGCAATATCATGCCTCAGATATTGCTTGCCTATCGGCATTTGCTTTAGATAAAGTAGCTTTGGGCATAAGGGGCGGTGATCTGGAAAAAGCACTGCTTAAGAAGGAATGCCGCTGGATCGTTCTCCTCAACACCATGCAGCCAAAGGGATTAAATGATTCATTAGGTTTTGCTATGTTTTTATAGCTTATCCTAGGTTCTATGCACCTTTAATTATGTTTTGATGCCCTATACATAACTGCTTTTTACAGTTCTGCTAAGTTATGAATTCCCCCCCCCAATCTAAAAATGTATACATAGAAATATATACTCTGTCTTTCTTTTTCTGTTTTACTATTTATTTATTTTAAAACTTTATAATCATTATTTCTTATTATTATTAATAATATTGTTTGCATATCTACTCTTCTCTTTTGAGCTTTTAAAAAATTAAATTGATGGAAACATGTAACCATCATTACTCTGAATATCTATGGAAATGCTCTTCTAATATATATGTTCCTCTCTTGTCAGTGCATAGATAATGAATGGCAGCATCATCTGTTCCTGATTTGGATGAGATGATCTAATGATGCTTACAAAGACTTTTTATACATTGGCATACGAGTCAACACAACTCTTGCTTCACAGCTGATCTAACGAATGGGACTCTGTATATCAACATTGTCAATGTTTAATTCTTTACATGTCTAAAATGCTTTGTATGCAATATATCTTCATTTGATTGTTAGTCTTGCAATAATGACGTCATTTGTGTCAGTGAAAATGGGACTTACAAATTGAGAGGTTGTGAATACATATATATATGAAATCTTATTTCAATATAGCAATCAAAGTTTTTTTGCTCTCCCACCTATCTTTGTGTGCCTTTTGTATAAATTACTGGTGATTATAAAAATGGGTATAAACTGTTGGAATAGATGCAAATGCACACTGCAAGAGCTATATAGACTGAGGTTATGCTTGGTTTAATGATATTATTACCTGCATTGTTGCATGTGACGCCAGCAATCTCTGCCTGAGATCCTAATTGGATGGGGATTTTAGAGCAAAGCTGTAGCTAATTATTCCTACTCCTATATATACTAGAATGCCTTCACTTTAGTTTTATCACTCTGGGAAGAAGCCCACCGACGGGTGAAACTAGTTGAGTGTTAACTGAAGACAGCCTTCATGTGATTTTTTCCTGTTGTGACTTTACCACTGAACTAATGCAGCAAAATGGATTTCCCTACTCTACTCTGAGCAACCGATGCAACACTGCTGACTTTCTTATCATGGACTGATGCCTCCTGCTATTGAGCTACAGCTGAGTATTATCTCTCCCCGCTGTTTTGGCATCACTTGTCCTTGCAGTGATTCACACTATTGTGTGCTTTATATGTTCTGCTTCTGTTTGCTCATATGTTTATCATAGCTATTATGTGTTAATTCTTTGCTGCATCAGTAGTCAGTGTTTCAATCCCCTTTTTTTGGGTAATACTGTTCAGGGTGTGAGACTTCTTTTTTGATCTCCCCTGTATGCCTCCCTCCCCCTTTTATTTCCCTTGGTTGTTTTTTGACTATATATTTATTCAAATGCTGTGATTTGTATTTTACATCATAGAATCAGGCATCTATACCAGTGGGTAATATATATATATATATATATATATATATATATATATATATGTACTTTTCTTTATCTTTGTCTTATTAAACTTCTTTAGTATCATTTAATTAGTATATATACAGATACATATTTATTATTTTGATACACTTTAGTTTTTTTTTGGTACACAGTATTCCTTATATATAGTCACTTTTCACAGATATTATTTTGGCTGTCTTCAGTATGTCTATGTTTTTAATTTAGTGTGTCTTGCTGTATTTACAATAAAATCTGTTCATTTTCAATCTCGGCAAAGCATTTTATTCTTTTGAGCTATATTTTTCCTTTTTATTTTTTGTTGGTGTAATTTAGAGTGCTATTAAGGGGATTGTCTTTGTCTTTTTTGTGTGTTAGATATTTATATCTATCCCCTAGCACCATTAGGCTCTTTACCTTATATTTAAAACTGACTTGTTTTGGATCAATATATTTTTAACCAAATTAATTAGTTAGTATTATTTGGGCCTGAGTTAACCACATATATTTGTGTTGAGCACACAACCTTTTTGTGTGTTTTATATATATATTATATATATATATATATATAGTATATTCTATATATAGTAACATATATAATATATCTGCATGCACAAAGCAAAAAAAAAAATAAGGGTAAAAGGACAGGCACTCCTATATGCAAAATAAATTAATTTATTGACTCAAGGTTTTGCTCTCCTCTCTTCTCTCTCTTCCCTCTCTCTCTCCTCCCTCTCGATTTCTATATGTTTTTGTTCTCATAAGTATTGGTCATTAAGCGCAATCTTTTGGCCAAATCCGGTTACACCTGCAACCACATCAAGCTAGAGCTTCTCAGCAGGTCCCACTTCACACATGTAATCATAGGAGTCATTCTTCCCCCAGGAGAAAGATGGTTATAACTTTCGCTGCAGCAATAAGATTAGGAAGTTTTTTTTTGTTTCCTTGAACTTTTCTAATGTTTTCACTATTGGATGTTTTTTTTAAACAGGTTTTAACTGTATTTTAGCCCATATAGTGCTTTTACATTTTCACGTATCCCATGCTATTGACTATATAATTGTTTTGTTTCCTATTTGATCTATGTAGTGGAGTCAATACTAATGACACAATATACAATTGGTGGTAATGTATGTACAGTACCTGCTGAAAGGGACTACCTTGAATTGTCTCCCTCACCTTGTATAACAGTAAAAGTAAATTTATATATCTCTGTGGACCCCAAGTTGATTCATGCCACGCCTAAACACTATCATTTTATTATATAATTCTTATCAATATTATGTAGAATTACCTGTTTCATTTTCTGCCCATGCATTGAGCCACTGCGATCGATAACAAACATTACATTCTTTGGTATCCTTTGAAGATCAGTGGGAGCAAAGTAATGCACAAAATATCCATTGACAGTCTGTGAAAAAAGACAGTATTGTGTGGATTCATTAATAAACAGCAAATCTGCCTTGTTAAAAACCTGAAGAAATGACCATAATGTATTCCGGCATAATAATATTCTGAGCATAAAAATTGCTGATAACTACAAATATAGCACATTACAGTGTTCCACCAGAAAACGCATCATATCCCATTATAATTTAGCAAACACATAGATTTCAGTGACAATATATCCCGACATGTCACTCCAGAGAGAACAATAAAGGTTGTTACACCTGTATTTTAAAAACGCTAATAAAAGTCACTCGTTAACAAGTGACTTTTAACAAGTGACTTTTATCATGCTTCTTCATATACTATTCCTAAATTCAGCTACTTACAGACATCACAAGACAATAGTCTAGTACCATTACTACAAGACACAACAAAACCTATAACTTCAATTATTGGATAGCTTTAATATACCAATAAAAAGTAAGTCCTAACATAAAGGAGGATTGTCAACATTACTCAAAGCAGCAGTCCAAGCTGCCTTTTTTTTTATAAATAATTCCCCACCCCCTTTAATATGTGCAGCAATACAATCCCCGCAATGTTAAGTAATTAGCTAAGTGTGACAGGGCTGCTTGTACATTTTTGTGTAAAGTAAAATACATATTTGTTTTCTTGCAATCAGTGCACCACTTGTGTCTGTCTTTTCTGTTTCTGTTTTCTTTTTGCTGTGCCCAGCTATCTTTTCTCTATTTTTCCCAAAACTTTACTAACTTCTCAATTGGTCTCTTGAAGGCAGTCAAATTAGTGCAGGAATGGTGTATTAGGTTTCACACTACATAATGTATTTTACACATGCAGGCAGTTCTAGCAGGAATAAATGGGGTTAATTTTTAATGGCCAGGTATAATACATACTGTCCCAGCCAGCGTTATTCTAAAGCTTGCTGAGTTAAATGCGGGCTAAACGGCTGGCTTTTGTCCGATTTGAACGGAGTTTCCCGCGCGGCGGCGGCCGCTTCAATAGATAAGCGCTAATGGCGCTTATCAATGAAAGCCGCCCGAAAACGGCCGAGAATAGCCGCGTGCCGTCCGCGGGTTAAAAATACCCGCGGAGGCAGCCGCTTCAGATTAAAGCTGGCCGCCACTGTATACACAAATCCTTACCTGAAATATAGCAGGATTTGTTAAGGTGGCTTGGGGTGTGATGTTACTTGGGCAGAATCTGTGAAAAAGGAAAGGGCATTTCCTTCCTGCAATACCATACTTGGTGGATTATACCATTGTAGGGGTTTAAAGTAAGGCAGGTGATACTGAAATTGAGTAACTTCTTACTTTGCAAGAGTAAAACCATGCAGTTAGTATGTATGATATTAATGTATGTTTGGCTGTAGGAAATTGAATATTAAATGCCAAGTTTATGTGTTCAAATTTGTTTTGGTTGGAAATGTTTCCCCTGTGTAATTGGCCAGACTTGGTTTAGTCCTGGAATAACCAGGTGGCTGATACTATTTAAGGAGGGATCAGTTGGCAGATCAGAGAGAAGGTGAAGGTTGCACCTCACTGCAGATGCTACGACAAAGCTCCATTCTTGCCGGGGTCTGCTGCGCTGCCCCCTTAAAGAGCTGTTACATGGAAATCCATCTGGTGAGCTTAAAGAAAACCTGCAATCGTATTCTAAACCAAATCTTTCTGTTTGCTGTTTTCTTGTTTCTTCTATGTGTGATCTGGATCACAAGTACAAACTGTCAAAGGAATAAACCTGTCCAGGTTTAGCAACGAATACTTGTCTTGTCACTGTCTGACTTACTGATGGTTTTTTTTTTCTCATGTGGACACAACCATTCACACTGAGTTGCCGATCAATCCATTCTCCTGAGATCGATCTGTGAAGATTTGGCTCGGGGGTTCACTAAATGTCTTTCAGCGCAGCAGAAGAGGACCAAATATGCAAAGACCTCTGGGGCAGATCAGGTGACCAGGCAGTCACTAGATACAATTGGTGCACTGCTAGAGAGAGGGCAGGGCTCAAAAATGGGTCTGGCCGGGCCTTTCAGAAGGTAATGTGACTTTGTAAATGGTTGCTATAGAAACAAAATGCTTCTTACCTTTTATAATACATGGCTAGGGTATTCTGAAGAGCCTGCTGCTCTCCAAATCCAAACACATATAGCATACAACACTGATTTTGAGGAATAAGGTCACCACTTTTTTTTAACCAACAATAAAACCCCAGTTATTAAACAAAACCGAAGATTGGCCTGTTACATATCAAGAAATCCCAGTATTGCTGTGGCTCGGGACCCAGAAAACATGAACTTGGGAGTGTGTTCGCAAAATTCAGTGGCCCAACACTGATTAGGAACAGGGAAATATGGCAAAATCCTGATACCATGGACCTAATCTGGTAAAATAACAGAAACCCCCCCCCCACCACCACCACCACCACCACCACCAAGCTTTAAATAAAAAAAACCTTAAGACAGTACATTGTTTTCATCAAAACATTCTTTTTTCTCCTTCTAAATATTTTTTTTTTCGTTTTACATTTCCCATTTTTAAATAATAAAATGTAAAAAAAATACACACACAAACTAAAACTCAACAGGCAGTCGGATCCCGGAGCCGAGAGGAGGGAGTGCGGGCCCCCGACTTCACGGGGGCCCAAGGTGGGCACCATGCTCACCTTGCCCAAAGGCCGGCCCTGCCTCCAGTCAACCTCGTAACCCTACATACATCCTAATCTCAGCCACAAATAGGAGACTCGGGACAACCAGTCATTCTGGCAAAGCTTGAGCGCTAGATCTTGTTAATAACTTAACGTCCCTTTCTTGTAACATCAACTTCAAACATTTGTTTACAATAAGCACCACAAATGACCTGAATATTCCCAGCTGAAAAGTTCCTCTTGACATCATATTTTATTATAAAGTCTCCATTTAAAAGTGTTTCTGCGCAGGCCGGGCATGTACGCTGCTGGTCCAATGTTGGTTTGAATACAATGTGAGCCTGCAAATTAGACATGATTTGTTTCAATTAGAAAAGATAGTTGTTTTCTTCAAACTCAGTTTATTTCTATATTGATAAATAGATTGCAAGTGCATTACCTTGGTGTCTGTGCGACTTGTTTTAACCACATCTGTTAATTCATTGGTGATAAAGGTGCCATGAGCATTCAGGAAGCTAATTCCTTGAGGTTCAATGATGTCCACATTTATCTAAAACACAATTATGACAAGAACCTTTAACAAGAAGTGTGTGTGTGTGTGTGTGTGTGTGTGTGTTCATATTATTATATACAATATCACACTATTGTGTTTTTTCTTCTTCTTTTTATATATTTCCAATTCTGATGAGACTGTGCGCATTGGAATCCTCCCCTTCTTCTATTCAAGTGGTTTAGAACGAACCCACTTGCTACCCGGTACGGCACCCATCAAGGGAATTTATATTTATTGTCAACATTGGAACTAAAAGTATCCTTTTCTAGCTCACAGTATTTTTTGCGCTTGTTTTCCCCCCTAAAGTAATGTACAGAACCTATTATTAGAACTCTATTATACAATGACAAACAACCCTTTTATTATACATGTTGAGTGTCTCTTGTGTAGACTAAGGCTTTTATTATATATTTTGTTAAGCTATTTCATGTTCTAGAGAAGGTCTTAGTCCGATTAATTTAAATACAGGTGAACTCTTCACCAACAGTAGGAAGTGGCTTGACTACGCAACTGAATAGGGGCCCAAGTGTTGAGTTTTTATCCCAGTTAGGTTTTTTTTCGTACTGGAAAATAATGACTGTATGGAAAGGTCTTTGCCATTTTGTGTCATTGGGGTAGGTTGGGAGAGGGTTCTAAGTTTCACTTGCTACACACATTATCATAAAACACTTTCTAATGCATCATGAAGATATGAAACACTACACAGGTGTTCTTGCCGCTTGTGTTTTACTGGGCATACTTGAATCCCTTCCCAACGATTACATTCTGAAGAAAGTAGATGATGCAAAAACGGAATAAGTCAAGTTAATTCTCTTGATATTCTTCACTTAATATGCATAATACCCACATGTACCTCTCCACGAACCAAAGACTAAAAGACATTATTTGTGTTGTTAACGCCCCAATTGTTTTGATACTTGTAGTGTTGAGATAGTATAGTTTGTGCCCCTTCACTACACTACATATATGGTGCATCTAATGTAGCGGGATACCCCCTGGCTACTAAATCTACCCAATGGGCTGGCAGTAAACCCTGGTGTTCACAGGTTTGCCGGTAGTTATTATGGGTTTTCCCCCTTCATCCTTTGGTGCTGCGCTTGAGTGACGGCAGGGGGTGGCATATCTTGTTGTGGCTCGGCCAACGGGATGTCCGCCCTCTAGCTGTACTTAAGGGCAGGACCGCCCTAAAGTAGTGTTGTCCTTCCCCATGAGGGAGGCAGGTCACGACTGGGAGCCTGAGATTGGGGCCTTCCCATGTGCTCTTCCCTCCAGGGAGGAAGAGAGTGACTATACCTCTGCTAGGGAGGTGGGGAAGAGCTAGGACGGCTGCGGGTGCCCTAGGCCTGTAGTGGCTGTCCAGGTACTATCTTTGGTGATATCTGAGAGAAGAGACTGTGATCCAGCAGGTCACTGCTGAGTACCTTTATGACTGCAATAAGAGTAGTAATAAACCTGTTCCTGTTTTGCAATATACCTCCTGCCTGGTGTGTGATCTAATTGGGGGGAGAGTTACAGTTCTACCGTGGGAGATGAACCTCCATATGCCTGGAGCCTACGGCAGATGGAGGCACTGCACTGCTAAGAATTACGTGGGGTATGGACCCCAGAAGCCTGTTCCGATGTCCCAAGGTTACCGCGGACGACTCTTGTTACCAGCAGGTATGCATCACAAATACCCAGTAATGGCCCCGATATGTGATTGGGGGGGGGGGGCACTGTTTTTTATATATCTATCTCTCCCTGTACTGTATTCTTTGTGAAGTGCTGAGTACACTTTTGGTGCTATATAAATAAAGACATATAATACTATATATGTATGTATATACACACACACCTCAAATCCTTATCTCACTGTCTAAAGTGGCAACAAGGGTGGCACTTGTGCTATTAGGTTCATCCATACTATGAGCGTACACAATAGACCTGGCTAAAGTGGGAAAGGTTCTTGAGAACATGCAAATCAGGCCAGCAGGGCAAATAGGTCCTCAACCCCTAAATATGGAACACACACACAAGCTATGGCTCTCATTCTATGGGGGCTGGATTGTCCCTCGCTTTTGACAGTGTTTAGGAAGAAGGCATGAAGGCCGAGGGTGCTAAGAATCCCCAGAGGTTAAATAAAAGCTGTATGCTTTAATAACTGCTGCTTCCGGTTTAAATTACTGAAATATATTCCTTCCTTTTTCTCCACTCTCTATATATTTATATATTTCATCCTTGGTATCCATACAACAGTCCTCAGGATAAATAATATCCAATCTATACAAACTGAACTCTTCTGCTGTAGATGTATTTTGTATATGATCAATTGGTAATTTAGGTAAGAGGGAATAACAACTGAAATCTTGAAAGAAGCTGGGGTTGAAGAAGAGAAAATCCTTGCAAGACACTTTACATGCTGCTTTAAGAACAGGGAAATTCCAAAACAATGGAGCAATGCCATACTGTAGTTATCTTCATCCACAAGAGAAGAAAAAGACCTCAAAAACTAAAGACCAATCAGTCTACTGCCAATCGCTTACAAGGTTCTTACGAAGATACTCACTAATTGGCTGCAACAGACCCCGACTTCACCCAGCCTAGAGAACAAGTAGGATTTTGTAGATGGTAAAACACAATGGATCACATCCAAGTTCTACCAGAAGTGATTTCCCGAAGTATTGAATACAATCCACCACTCATCGTGGGATACGTACATTACAAAAAAGCATTTAATTCTGTCTACACCTCGACGGTTCTAAATGCATTAGGAAGATAACATGTCAAAAAAGCATACATTGACATTTTATAAAGAATATCCATGAGAATGCCACATTAACCATTACATTACATGAAGATACAAGCAACATTCTACACCCGAAGTAACCTGAACCTCGTACCTCTGCTAATCAGGGCGGCAGATCTGGTAGTGAGCGGGATAAGCCGCTGGATAGCTCCACTGTCTGTGTGCCCGTTACTGTTACAGATCCACATTGTCACACCGCCTGGCTTCCTACAGTATATAAGCCAGCATGTCCCTGTTGTCTCTGCCATTGTATCCAGCATTCCTGTGTGATTTTATTTGACTACGCCGCCTGCCCTGACCCCAGCTTGCCTGACTACCGTCATAGGTGTTTAACACAAAATAAGGGTCAACACGAGAGTGCGACAGTGAGGTATAATGTCACCAAAGCTTTTCACAGCAGCACGAAGAATTGATCCAGACATTGGACAGGGAAGAAAAAGAAATCAAAATCAATGGTAGATACTTGGGTCACCTACAATTTGCAGATGACATTGTTATTTTTGCCACAAATCCCAGAAGACCTCCAGCAACAAATCGGAGAACTCGCCGAAGCAAGTAAGAAAGTGGCCTCCATATAAATCTCAGCGAGACCAAAGTGATGCTAAACATATGTGTCAACTCTTCAAAGATCAAAATGAAAGCAACAGAATTAGAAGTCAAAAGTTATGTCTACCTTGGCCAAGAAGTAACAATGGCTGGGAACCTTTTGAATAGAATCAATAGGAAAAAGAAGATGGGATGGGAAGATGGGTTTTTAGAAGAAACAAGACCATCTGACAAGGGATCGGCACATGAATGACTGAGGTGTTTTCGGGTGCTGAAATATATCATATTGCACAGAAATACTTAGAAATGGGACTAAATGATTGAATTTGACTATTCGAGTGACTATAATACTGAGAGCTGGAAAACTAGGACTCAACTTAATGAAACTTATGGAACACATTGTATGGGGGGAAAAAAATGTGTGTGTGTGTGTGTGTGTGTGTGTGTGTGTGTGGGTGTGGGGTTGTGTGTGTGTGGTGGTGTGTGTGTGGTGGTGTGAGGTGGGTTGTGTGTGTGTGTGTGTGTGTGTGATTCTGGGGCAAAACAAATCTGATCTCAATTAAACCTACTGTACTGCAATCAACAGTTTCTTCTTTGCTATATCTGGTGCAGATAGCACACGGGGCTTTCAGAAGCTAGTATTGCAAAGCAGAGCTAGAAGATGCACGTTGTACTCACCTGAAAGTTTTGCACAAGCTGTTTAGGTCTAACTCTTAAATACAATTTATAATTTCCAAGATAACGCTTCAATAGCTCTTCATAAGTCAACTTAAATGTGACTGTGGCACCGGCCGCAACATTCACCGAAACTTTAAAGTTTTCCATTTTTCTTCCCGTAGATCTATGTTTATTCCAAAATCGTATTAGTACAATAACACTTGGTAAGTTATGATAAACTGGCCTATAATTAATGGCAGCTGTCTCATCAAATAATAATAATGTAATAAACAGCTACTGTACATAACATTTCAAACTTTATATGTGTGCACACTTATGTAGAAGAAGACAATGGTGTCTGTCGCACTCAGGAACAGAATTTCATAGTCACAAAGACATTATATAAATTTTTATTGCAGAACAAAATGCCCCGAAACATTGCGCATTTTTTCTGCCATAAAATAGTTTCTATAAGGTCAGTATGACTATGAAGCATCTGGTCAACGGATCATCTATCCATCCCTGGAAGCAGCAGCTTCTCTGGTGGGACCGTGTGGTGCTGTCCCCGGTGTTTCCAGCGGATCAAGCTCTCACGTGGATACCTCGCTGGTTTAGGAGATGTGAGGAGCGTCATTAAAAGTAACTCCACTGCCTGATGCAAGTATATACCTTGTATATCCATCAGGCAGTGGAGTGACGTTCAGCAACGCTCCTCACATCGGCTAAACCAGCGATCCACGCCCTCCCAGATGTCATTGAATCAGGAACCCAGAGGTATCCATATATGAGATGCAATCAAAGGAAACGCCGGAGATCACACCATGTGGGCCCACTAGAGAAGTAGTCTAGGACATTTGGCTGTGGCCAAAATGCCACCAGCGCTCCACCATCACGCATTTCACCGCCGAGACATTTCTTTGCACTCCAAAAATGTCCAACGTGCACGGCCCCAATATCCGCACGGGACATTTTGAAGATGGCGCATCGAAGCGGGCTGTCTAGGCAGTGTAGCGGTCCCGCGTGGGACATTTAAACATGTGCTTATTGGAGCTGGTGTGTTGAGCAGTCGTCGGGTGCCGTGCCCGGGAGCGCACGCTCTGCAGAGCGGGTGGATGGGCGCGGGAGTGTGCGCGGTGGACATTTTTGGTGCGCAGCAAAATGTCAAGCGGTGAGGTGGCCTGTGGCCAGATGTCCCGCTGGTAGCTGGAACCTCCTTATCATACTGTTTTCAGGTTGTATCCAAGTTGAGCTTGCGGGAGTTAATAATTCCATCCAACCTTCAACCTCGCTCTATGGAACGAGCATTGGAGGCAGCAGGAAGTATTGAGGATCTGGAGGCTATTGCCTGTTTGTTGGAGAGTGAATTTCTCTTAGGGCCACCTTTTGTCAGCAGCTATTTCCTCTGTGTCATTCACCTCTGGTGATTCTGTCTGTTTAGTGTAGAGGGTCTAAAAGTGTAGCCTTAAAGTATTCATCTGTCTGCTTGATACAGACAACATGGATATTCAAATCAGCAGTGCTGTGTCTTTATCATCGGAGTCCGGTGTCTCATTTTGATTTTCATCTGACGCTTGCATTGGCTATTTAGTGGATTAATTACTGATTTTTTTTATGAGAAAAAGGGAACTTTAGTTGCATAGAATTTCGCAAAAACAATAGCAAAAATCACAGCAATCACCCAAACATACATAGTTACAGCATCAATTAATACATTGCTTTTTGGAAAGCTGCAAATATCCAAACTGTAGTCCTTTCAAGCACACTTTTTGCCCCCTTTCATGTGTTGCAGCTTAGCATTGTGTGTTTTGATGCATTGCTTTTGATTCAGTTGCATCTAATGTAAGAACCATTTTTATATCTGGTGCAGAATATTAGAAGCCAAACTCTTCTGCCACCTTAAAGTTGGTTGATTTTTTTTATGCGGATTGAATGGAAACTGTGCATCATGTAATTTCTCCTTAACTTCTCCCTTTGACATTATCCAAAGTGCAAGATGACAGATACTATATGGGTCAAAAAGTAGACCAAAGAGCATGATTAATAAACTCATATTGGTGCAGGTGAAAATGCGGCAAAATTGCTTTTCCACAGATGTAGCCAATATTACGCATCCATCATCACGCGGTAATGTGATACCTCTGGCGCAAGTTTTAATGCCCTATCGTGCAATTTGCAATTGAATTAAATTCTAAGGAGCCGCAAGTTTTAAAATCATGATTTTTGTGCATTATTGGGCACATTAACTGGTAGAATATTACTAGATAGGAGATAGATAACACTTACTGAACCAGACCGGCACTTTGACCCTTTGAAACGGCTTTTTGATACTGTTGCTTTGCTTCAGCCTTCTCCTTCACTGTACCAACACTTGTGACACCGTTAACAGTCCTAAAATACAAGAATATACAGTATTACAGTGTGGGAATTGGGGCCCAGCTTTTCTGCCTAGCATAATTTTTTACATCCCACTAACGACGAGATCCACTAAGCTTGGATAAGTCACGGCTCATATCGCTGTGTTATCTAAATCAGTAACCGACATGACTTTTCTCTGAGGTTAACGCATATCCATTATCAAAATTAGAGATATGGTTGGTGAAACCAACTATTCTCTAGCAAGAAGCACACTAGTGGTGCACTACTGGTGTGCTTCTTGCTAGAGAATAGTTGGTTTCCCCAACCATATCTCTATTTTTGATAATTTTTCAATTCAGCACACAGGTAGCACCAACAACCACTCTAGGCATTAGGGCAAATCCAAATGTACATTCGTTTGATTGCATTACTTAATAATGAGCGGTGTATCCTCTTTTGAAGTTATAGTAACGCATATCCATAAAGCTAATTATATGCAATGGCTGGAAACATCTCATTAGCGTAGGCCTAATGTCGACGTTGTAGCGCAACACATTGTGTTAGCTTCCAAAACCGTGGTGTTAAGTGTGTTTTACCTAAAGGTGGCGTTATCCTGACCCTGAAATATGGCTTTTACAGGAGAGTAGAAGAGAGAGAGACGTATTTTAGTAAAGTAGCCATTGACTTATATACTTCTCTTAATACACCCGAGATACCTGGGAAATATGCTAATGTGGCTATTCAACTGATTGGAATTAGCACATTTTCCAGGTATCTCAGCTGTGTTCAGGTTTGTTCACAAGTATATTCCCACATTTTGTACAAAGGTGTGTTTAGGGAGGTAGATAGGGAGGTAGATAAATCAATGGTTACTCTAGTAAATTTCTCTTCCATTTCTCCCTTTCTAACTTCACTCTCACTCACTCTCACACCCCAGGTCTCTCTCTCTCGAATATGATGGCACACAGTTAAGGATGCATTAACTTTCAGTTACATAAATACAATAATTCACTGTGCGTTACACTGCTTCTTACTGCTAATCAATCACACACTGTCAATTTCTTTTCATATCTGTGTATCTGCAAACCGTGACAGATAAAATGTGTCCTGGATCCTCTCTGCTTTTTTCTGAGGCAGCCATTGCTCCTCAGTGGGATTTGCAGTTTGCCTGCTTTGCCAGTTGCCTAGCAACTACAGCACAGACCCCTGTTGGTTTCTCCGAGCAACCCTGTGAAGTTATAGTGCAAAGCCCTATGATCCCACCGCTGCCACCAGTAAATATGCCTGTCACGGTAGGGCAGGCCAAATACACCTTTATATTTAAGGGATCAGTCACAAGGCAAAACAAGCAGTAAAATAAATTGCGGTTTATTCGGATAAGACCTCGGAAACACACAGAAATACTAGAAACAGAGAATATACACACTTACGGGGGTCTGGGGAAGGAGATCTACCCTTTCCTAGTTGCAAGGCGCCTGCTTCCTCAAAGGCTTACCTTGATAGGACCCTGGTTCTGGGCTCCTGGACCGAAATCCAGCCTGCTGGCTAGGCCTCCCCATGCTTCCCTATGTGAATAGCTCTTTCACAGAAGCACCTTTGAGAGGCTCGCCAGCAGCTGCTTGTCTTCCAATTTCCAACAGAAAAAAGAGAGCTGCTCTTACTGCACGCTCTTATATAGGCTGGATTCCCATCTAAATCATTGAGGAGTGTAATAGCCAATTACAGCAGAGATTGAAATTACGCATTCACTGATAGGAGGGATAAATTCAAAACTTGCTAATGGAAAACATGCTTATGAGTTTTGACATAGAGGGCCGTTTTTCCCTGGCTCCGCGGTGTCTACGTAAAACAAAGACTTCCTAATCTGAATATCCTGCTCACCAAATGTTTTCTCCTCTCTGCCATTCCTCTCCTCTTTGAACTATGGATTCTATGCAAACTAGCTAGCATCTTGACCATATGCCGGTGCTTTCTGTATAGAACCTTATAGTAAACATTAAAACACAATATAAAGTACACTTCCTTACAGAATATACTTTGGGGGACCTTATACTTATAAGGGAAATAAATTGGGGAGATTTGGGCTTGGAATCCCTATCTGAGCTGGGGCATTGAGATGCTAATTCACACTGCCTTTTGTCACTAACCTGGGTTTAAATCACAGGACAAACACAATGCATTGCAGTTTTAAAACACAGAGAACCAACATTTAGACACAAGAGCTGGCACTCCACCATCTGCACCTATCATGTGGGGTTCTAAAACTTTCTCTTCTCTAAGACACCAGTTAAGAATACCTTGCTACCACCCCCCCTTTTCCCTCGTGTTCCAGAAGTCCCTGCCCTGCAGCTATTTCTCATAAGAGGCCACACATACAAAGCAATCCACTTATAAGCTTGCATGGGCAGTTGCAGGCCCATGAGGCAAAGGGCATACACAGAGAATGCATTAACTAGCCAACTTGGCTTACACAGTTAACCCCACATACACAGTGCCTAGCTTATACCCCTATGGGGGACAGTATAACAGAGGAACAAAATTACAAACAACACAGTAAGGTACAATATTAGACCCAAGAGCTGACACTCTCAGCCCTTACCATATGGTTTCAAGGGCATCCAGCCGGGCTCCACCTTTATTAATGAAGGCCGGCTATGCCTACCGCCACACCCTGATTGTATGGTTAGTCCGGACTATATCATGTTTGTACAGACTACCTCACTTCCTTTTGGATCCAGCAGTCTGTGAGTACACACCTCTTACTGCCTCTCCTATACAAGGTATTATTCATTTACCTCTTCCCCACATATTCCACTCACCCACAGTTCCCCTCGTCTGTTATTGTTTGTTTTGCAATAAAAGAATAGAAATAAAAGAAGGACTCTGTGTATATAAAGGGAGGTAGTTAACGTCCCTGACCCTACCTCTTTGTTACAAGGGGCTAGAGGGCCAGAACAAACCATGTAAGAGAGTTTTTCATTATACCACAAAGGTGGTATGCTGAAAAATTAGGTGCTAAAGATATTACCTCCACCTTTATCTATTGACCCACACAACCATCTCCCATCGGTCTGTGGTGTACAGTGGAGACCAACACAAACATCTCCCATTGGTCAGTAGTTAATAGTGTACAGTACAAAGACAATTTGGAGCACATTTGACACAAATTGCAAAAAATAGCACCATATTCACCAACTAGACTTTAATAAATATATATTACAGTGTTTAAGCATGTTACTTTAATAAATTGATCTTTTCATTCCGCTGACCCTGCTCTCTGTCTTTTGTGCGCTGTACTATCACATTTTGGATATCTTTGGACTCAACAACGGCTGCACGCTTTACCAGGGAGAGACAGATCAGAGAGAAAACAGTGAGTACTCAAAACTCCATTAAGGAGGACTATCCCAATGAAGCTGTGAGGGGTGGATTATTCTCACAACCCACTACCTTCAGGGAATACTTGTCCCCTACTCAAAACAACTTTATGACAACTTTATAAGACTTTATGAGACTTCTCCCTGACTTTTATTATCACCACCACTGTGGAATCCTATCCCCTGTATTTCTGTGTCTCCACAATAGTAATCATATATAGTATAATTAGGAGATCCAGTACTTGAGCGCCAAGACCACTATTTTTGCACAGTTCTTTTAATAAATATTACCCTGTCACAGCTGCAGTGGGAAATCAGACTTCGTACCACTACGTTCTTATTGCATTGTGACCACTCGAACTTAAAATACTTTTGCTTCTTGTACAAATAAAGAATCTCAGAACTGTGCATATTTTACAAACTCACATGCTGAAGTTGGCAATAAATGCTGTTTTAGGCAGTTCCACATCAAAAATGGCTTCCCGAGAAGTATTCAGTGGATTTCTGACTTCTGTGGTTATGACAGCATGAGCAAAACGGGATGTTACTTTGCAATCAATGTGCAAACTATGGATGTCCATCGATGTATCTTCCTAAAGAAAAACAAAATATTAACTATATAATTGCAGCTTGTTGAGGAAGTTCATTTTTTAGTCAAAATTAGTTCAATCAAATATATAGTAGGAAATGTATCAACATTTTTGTTGTTTATTATTGTATACATTTTACAGATCTAACAACCAATATTGCTCCTGAAGGCTCATTGTAGTGGGAGGGACACAAGTAGGGTTACCACGTGGCTTATCCAAAAATACTGGACATAATGCTGAAAGGTGCGACGCGCTTGAGAGACACACCTCTATGCTCCATGCTGTTTCCTCCTCCTCCTTAGCCCCACTCGCAGGCTCCTGACACCTCCTCCTGACTGGCTGCATTTCCCAGCAGCAGCCAATCCGTATGGAGGAAGCTGCCCAGCCCCCTAGTAACAGCCACGCTTTCCCCCTGCACAGTCCCTAAGTAAGTGTATATATTCTGTGTGTTACTTGTTCAATATTGCGTGTTCACCTTCCCTGAAGGAATAAACTTTCTTTATCATATCAGTTGCATTCAATTCAACCCAGTTATTTGGTGTACATTATAACCCTGTAAGCTATCGTGACTCTCTCCTCTCCCCCTCTCTCCTCTCCCCCTCTATCTCCTCTCCTTATCTCTCCTCCTCTCTCCCTCCTTCTCTCTCCTGTCCCTCCTCTGTCCTCTCTCCCCTTCCCCTCTCTCCCTCCTCTGCCCCTCTCTCCCTCCCCTCCTCTCTTCTCTTCCTTTCTCCCTCTACCTCTCTCCATCATCTCCCCATCCTCTCCTCTCCCCATCCTCTCCTCCTCTCCCCATCCTCTCCTCCTCTCCCCATCCTCTCCTCTCCCCCTCCTCCCCCTCTCACACACACACACTCGGTCTGACACACACACACACACAAGCAACGTTGAGCAGAAGAAGCAGCATCTCTTCCCCCCCCCCCCCCATAGCTCAGCTTGGGAAGAAGTGCGGCGCCACTGCAAGAGGCAAGGATCCAGGCGACTTCCGGTTTGTTGAAAAAAAACTTTATTTCACCTTCACATACACAAGAACCAGGCTACACCTCGATCTCCCCCTCAACGCATTTCACGCTATGGAACAGTGCTTCGTTCTGACATCACACACTATGTTTAAAAGATAATAAGGGACCTATATTAATTTGTCACTTACATTTAGGATTAAGATGGTCATATTTAGTCTTGCCATGTCCGCATTGAGTGCCTGAATGTATTAATGTGACTGACGTGTGTGTAAGTATGAGTTAAGGAAAGTTATGAGTAGATTTAGATATTGAAAAGGAGCTTAAACGTCATTCGGTGGGAGGTTTTTTACTCTGTCGTAAAACTGTCAATCTCACAGCTGATTTACAACAAGGGCTGGGTTTATGTTGTTGCAATGGGGAAAATTGTCCTTAAAGTCTGGCAAAGATTATGAAAAAGCAGATCTCACAATAGGAGTGTTTTGGATAAAACACATGAATCTCATATTCCTGAACCGGTGCCCTCTCTGAGGAAAACATATGACATAAGGTGATATATCATTTTCTTTTATGTTTTATATTCTTTTTATTTTGAGAAACTGTTCTGCATTTATTTGTAATTATATGTTTTCGTAATCCCTTTTTCTGTAACAAACACTGTATTTTTATATATATTAAAACATTTAATAAGTAATGCTTTGGGCTCTGAATGAACTGTTGCACGCTCTGGAGAGAGTATTTACGTTTTCCGACACATTTTGCTACAACGGATTTTTGGTGTGTTAAAGTGCATATTTTTTTCTATAATAAACAGGGACCTGGGGCCCGCGCAAATATTCATTTGACATCTCTTATTTGCATACACCAGGTGGTGGCAGTGTATAGATATGATTGCAATTTAGTAAGAGGTTAATATTAACTCATTGGAGGTACCTTGCGCAGGCAAAAGGTGAGTTGGCTAGTGTAGCCGTGTGTATTAACCTGGTTGCATATCTAAGTCACATGCTCACTTGTGTGTGCTGTTCTTGACGGTGGTATATTGGGACGAATTATGGGGAGATGCTAACTCATTTGAGGGACCTTTGCAAAGGTGAAAAGTGGGGGCGCTTGCGAGCTTTGTATTAACCCTTGTCCTGCACAGGAGATGTTGTCCAATTGAGGGACCTCCACAGAGGTGAAAAGTGGGAGCGCTTCCGAGCGTGAGTATTAACACTTGTCCTGTATGCAGGTAGAATGCTCGCAGGGGTGCCCTACGTAACAATGCTCTTCGATTCCCCAATATATTTGCTAGATTTAGTGAAGATATTGAGGAAATAAGTACAGGCAGGAATGGTAAGGCTGGGGAAGACTGATTCCTCAAGCATTATAATACAGGAACAAGTCCTAACGCTTCGGATTAATGTAGGGAAAAAAACAATGGTGCATACTCATCAACAAGCTGGCTACAGCTTGAAGAAGGAATTCAGTACATGAAATAAAGAGGCTGCAACACCTATATTCCGCGATTCTCATGCTGCAATCTACGTGTTTATTTTGAAGAGCATCTTGACATGCCCCTCTTTGTCCTACACCAAGCCCTTTGTCAACCATTGTGATACAATCAAGTGCACAGTTAAATACATAACACACAAAATGGTTCAATTACTCTTAAATCAACTGCACAAAAAGGCAGCTATGGAACATGCCTCAGATCAAAATAACCCCTATGTAGAAATACACCCCTCAAAGCATTCAAACAGTGTCACCTACAGTTAAAAAGTATATCTATTAATAATAATTAAGTGCATATCATGTATATCTCAAATTATAATATTTGTCTTTCATATCAAAAAGCATAATAAAAAGTATAGAGATGTAGCAAGACTATTTTGATCACCGGGGCAAGCCACAGGAAGATGACTGGTTCCAGAGGATTACCGATCCGGAACCGTGGACCTCCCTCAGCAACATCGCAAAAGTTCTATGTCTGGTGTCACGGCTCTAAGCTTTTTCAGCCCTGGCTCCAGAGAAAGTAAGGATACCACCAGGCTGGGAGCGTGCGTGCTGGTGCCCGGGCGCCGTAACGTCATGCATTCTGCTTGGCCGTCTGATTCCTGGCCAGCTAGTTGCGCGCGTGTGGGGACGTGTCGGGGGGCACGGCCATGACGTCACGGAGCTGGTTTGTCGTCATTGGGCGAACCACTCATGTGACACACCAGCGAATTAACTTGTCTCTGCAAGCAGCTGAGCGCCGTGCGCTCACGGGCACACTGGCCACGCATTGTAGCAATGTGTTTCATTGCGTCGGGTGCGATCGCGCGTGCCCGCTAAGCATCACCCTGGCCGCAGCCTTAGTCTTGCTATATCTGTTGATCTATGCATGCGTACAGTATATGTCCCAAATGACAATATTGAAATAACATACTTTGGCCTATATCCTCAGAAGTGCATTACATTTTTAGCGTTACGTTATATCCATTTTACGTATCGATATACCAGGTTTGCATTAAGATAGTCTTGCGTTAACGCCAAAAATATCGAATCGATACATTGTAATGGACGTTTTGCTTACTCATATACAAATCATATGGTAATGAGCAGTTTGCCTAACAACGGAGATTCTCAGTGAGCGCCATATTTAAGACCTTCCAAAAGCTGGGGTTGCCCCCATCCAGAACCTAATTATCATTGAGTTATTTCTGAAACCCACCTAAATGCAATTTATTGGGTATACTTAACCCTTTTGTTACTAAAAGTTACATGTGTCATATAAAGATATATATTAGGGATCATATACATGTCTGAAAAACATAGTAAAGTATGGTTTTTAGTGATTTAAGTGATTTGTGTGAGCTAATATGGTATATAATGCAATAATGACTGTATTAAGTATGGGTGTACAATAATGTATATCCATACATAGTTACATAGTTACATAGTTACATAGTTACATAGTAGATGAGGTTGAAAAAAAGACATGTCCATCAAGTTCAACCTACGCTAAATTTAGAAGCCACGTTATCACATATTTGTATTTACAGTATCTTGATCCAGAAGACGGCAAACAAAAACCCCAAGTGACACATCATCTAATGATATCTCGTACAGTACGTGTAAAGATTTCATAAATTCAACGCACATTTTCTCAAGGTTTGTCTTACTTTTTAGTACTGAAACGTTAGTGCATAAGCCCTTTAGATAAATAATCCTCCAGAAGCTCACAATGGTCATATCACAATGTTACAAATAGTGTACACATACCTGCAAGCCATGACTTGAATGAAGAACACACAGACTTACAGATGCTACAACAAGAATATTATACCACTTCATGGTCTCCAATGTGAAATGACAAAATAATGTACTTTTGGCCAATATATTTTGGTCCCGGACCCATTAACAAACAGCTACCCTTTAGATTAATGTGTAACTTTTGTTCTTGGAAGTGTTTTGGGAAACACACCGAAAGGCAAAGCTGCTTTATCAAACGGATTTTAGAGCTTTTGAGTCACGAGTCTTTCGAATCAGTGTAGTTTTTGCTTTGTTGGACAGGAGCCTGACTTGACCAACTCAATGAATGTAAATTGTACTCTTGATCTCTGATCTCTGTTTACTTACACTTTAGGATCCTTTCCAAGGGCCAAACTGATTGTTGTCTTAATTTTTTTTTTTTTAAAAGCACACAAATATAAGTATTTTTAAATTACAGTATTTTGTTTAAAACTCTTAACATTTTCCTGGGGATATTGTCAGTCTTTTTTACGGCACCCCTATATTAAGTTAAACATTTCTTTTCACCCCAATAAATTTGGTAAGTGCATATTGGGGGGGAAAAAATTAGGACAGAAAAAAAAACATTAAAAACTTCATATTCAAATGCTTACAAACAAAATAAAATTTGATTACCATGTGTATTACTACTGTGAAGCACTATGTACATTTATGGCGCTATATAAATAAAGACATACAATACAATACAAAATGCGTCCAAAATTAAAATAATTAAATGTTGAATAAAATATCTTAATATTATTTTAAAATACTCCAACTTTTCTGTTTTTTAACGCATAAGTCATTTAGTTTTAGTATGTGTGTTAAAGACATATATACATACAGTATACACACATACTGTACATTATGTATATACACATACAATTACAGAAGTAGCACACATGCTCCTATTACCATGACACATTGCATAAGAAAATGTGTGCCAGTTTGTGACAAATATTGTGTCGGTGTTGGCACAATGCCTTGCATTACCGGGAGTAGTCATTTCTACTATATCTGTATACACACACACATTTTATATACACACACACATACCTTTATATATACACACATACCTTTACATACATGCACCTACATTTATATACATGCACATACATACAGATGAAGCAAGACTTGCTGCCCTCAGTGCCACGATTTGGAGTAGCTAATGCAGCTGGAACTCTCATGGTTGGGAAGACAGGAAATTTCCCAGGATTACAGCGGGGGGGCTGCTTCTGAATGGGACCCCCGCAACGTAAATCCTACCAGGCCAGCCGAAAGTCTGTAAGAGCTGTGCAGAGAGAAGCAGTCTCTCTGTGTCTCCCCGCGCAGCTCTTACAGCAATTCTCCTGCTTTTTAATATTATTGTTTTGTACATAGGATTGAAGCAGGGGGTCTCAGGAGCTGAACCCCATTAATTTCATGTCCGGAGAACCCCTGTTTCCCGAGATACAAACATCTGTAAGGGGGGACCAGTATCTCCTGCAAGTTTAAATCTCCTGTGACCGGGACATTTAAACAGAGCCGAGATACTGGCACCCCATACAGTAGGTCTGAACCTCGGGAAGCAGGGGGACCTGCTTGGTTGCATGCCAAACATTTTCTCAAGATCCATTGGCTCGGTGTTTAAATAGGCTGCTGCAAACTGTGACAATATAGATAAGAAGACACACGAGTTGATGCATTCCCACCGCAGATAACCGGGAGCAACCCCCTTCCAATAATACACAGGAGTTACAAGCTGCATCGAGGGACCACGATGGACACTGCAGCAGAGAAAACAGTACCCAAAAAAGGGGATCCAGGTAGAAGGGAGGTCCAGGTGTGTGAGGGGGGTCGATGGGCAGGTACAGTTCCAGGCCAGCGGCAGGCAAGAGAGTGGTCAGATGAGCCAGGGTCAGCAATAAGGAATCAGCAGGGAGACAATGGTCCCAAAAAATAAGGTTGAAGTAGAGCAAAGAGAACAGGGGGTGGAGGGGGGGGGCAGGCAACGAGGAACAAACAGGAAGAAGGTAACATCTTGCAGCAGCAAGGACATTATGCACTTCCTGGTTTATAAAGTACAAACCAGGAAGTTACTGCATGACATAAGCAATCAACCCTGGAAAACCAAAGCGGGCCAAAATGTACTAATCCTGTGTAACCAGGTGAGATCTTCTATACATATGTAGCACTGTCGTCCCCCCCTCTGGGAGATTGGGAGATTGCACAGCCTTTGCTACGTTAGTGTGGTGCACTACCTGTTTGGAGCAGGAGATCTTGAGCGGTCTGCGATGTTGTTGAGACAGGACAGGCTTTTGGGTTCTTTTACTGTAGTTCTTCTCGGGTACCCAGCACCTCCAGCTGTAGTGGGATCCAGGGTGCTCCGAATATCAGCCCCCACCCCGGCATCCTTCTCTCCCCCCTGTCCAATTACTGACACTCAGACAGGGGAATATAGTAGAATCAGGATGCTTTATTAGCATGCATCATACATCGCCACTGCTACTTTTCTTACAGTGCTGTATGGTCTCTGAAGCCCCCGACTTCTAGAGGGTGCCTACCCAGGTAGTAGGGGGCAATGAGTCTGATGTTCACCAGGCCTACGCCTGGGGTGGGCCAGCTCATCCTCGCAATGGGAGATTCTGATAGCCCATGCTCTCTCCTCTCTCTCCAGAGTACGACTGAATACTAAATTTGGATACTCCCCTGATTAGGGTTCAGGGGGGGGGGGGTGGGCTCAGGGTCTAGACCTATACTGATAGGGGTACCCAGACCATGAGTCACCACCTCACCTCTGTCCATCCCAGAGGAGTCTGCAGGGGGAACAAAAGCCCACTGATTAACCTTTTAATGCCCTGAACTTATTAGAGTCTTGCATAGCAGGGGGAAAGACAGGTAGAATAGACTTACCATGTTAAATGTATCCCAGTCCCCTGGGACTACTGTTTTCCTGGCCTCATTACACTTTAAGTCCCATTTAGTAAGTGGGCAGTGTTAGCAGTAGACTAAAGGCTCTATGCAGTAAGCGGCGAAAAAGTGCAATCGGCAAGGGTACCTTATCGGCATGATTCTGGCGATTTTCCCTCTCCGTATGCAATAAGTGCCGAATCCATTCCGAATCAAGCCGAAAACATTTGCTCCCACTCTGCTGATGATTTGCCGATCACACAGAGGTGTATCGGCGTGCATGGCGGGGTGCTGTTAGGTTCGCCAATTAAACTTCTTTCTGAATCTGCCGAAGCAAGCATGTTTTGGATTGAGCGGCCCATTTAAAGGCTGCGTGTATTGTTATTCATTTTCTGTGTTGTTGGGAGTGAGAGAGAGAGAGAGACAAACAGAGCTGCCCGATTTACACATTTCATGTTGACTGAGAGAGTTGTTGTGTATTGGGAGACGTTTGTCCTGTGTTGTTTTGTTTACATCTTTGTCTTGTTTTATATTTGTAAGTGTTCAGTGCGATTGGCTTTAAATTTCTTTTCTGTTCTTTGTGAGTGCTAGAGGTATGGCTGCAAGGCGTGGGAAGAGTGATGCTGCTGTGAGTGGTAGTGGTAGTCATGCGAGTACGCGTCTGAGTAAACGTAGGGTTCAGGGGAGTGCTGTTGCTGCGAGTGCGAATGGTGTTGCTGGGAGTGCGAGTGGTGTAGCTGTGAGTGTGAGTGCTGCTGGTGGCTCTGTTGCTGGTGCTGCTGGGGTGTCTGGTGGTGGGGTGGTTGCTGGTGGCCCGCTTTTGGAGTCTCTTCCATTGGAAGAAGGAGAGTCCAGTCAGCAGCAGCCAAGCTCTAGGCCTGCACGTATTCGGAAGAAACGTGTGGAGCGGCCACGTAATCCGCGGTTCAATGAACAGGAAAATACAGTTCTTGTCACAGGGATTCTGGAGCACTATGACTCTCTGTATGGGCATTTACTAGGTAAGTCTATCTTTGCATTCATTCTTCAAACACATGTTATCCTAGGTCATGTGAGGTGTCTTAATATCAAAATATTATTCCATAATATCTATCAATTCAACTTCATTGTTACACACATATTTGCCTCATGCTTTAGAACGACAATAACAATCAGTCGTACAATTGGCCCAAAGTTCATACAATATTCATGCAAGCTTCCTTACATTTGTATGTTTACACGTAAATGCTCATGTGGTACACATATTACACCTAAACCAGCATGTTTGGTATTTCTTGGAACAGGTAGCAGTTTAGGAAACTGTTCGTTTTTATAATAATAATTAACGTCATATATGATGTATGTATTTCAATGGCGGACAAGTTCAGCATCAAAAAAAGAAATGTGGAATCAAATAACATTGGCTGTGTCTGTGTGTGGAAATCATGTCAGGGACCGGAAGAATTGTCGGAAGAGATTTGACGATATCAGGGCAAACTTAAAGAAAAATATACAAGCACAGCGGATGCATGCTTCTGGCACTGGAGGTGGGCCGCCAGCACAAGCTCTCATCTTAATACCATTGGAGGAGCAGATGCGGGAAAAATTTCTTCCCGTCGTCGTGGAGGGTTTGCCCGGGTACAGGGATATCGGAATGTATTCTGCTCCATTTCCACCACGTGACAAATGTTACTGTACTAGGCGTGTCGTAGGTTACAGTTCTTATGTATATTTCCACTGCTACTTATACTTTCTTACCAATATAAGCATACTTACATATATATCTGTATATATGTCTCTCTATATCTATATATCTATATATATTTATATGTAGTTGTCCTACAAAAAGTAACAATTAATATATATGGTGCCAAAAGGTGGCACTGAGTGCTCATTTGCATGTCATTTCCCACAATCCCTTGATGCAGTGGAAACACTGTATACTGCCCGATGATGGGGAACGACAGGGTTGCTGACCTGTCTAAGACATGCAAATTAGCATACAGTAATATGTACTGTTTCTGTAAATATATATATATATATATATATATATATATATATACATAATTGAGTGATAATCTATGTAACACCTATAAACAGGACATTACTGCCTCATCAACTCTTGCATGGCAGATAGTGCATTCAAAGGCGAACATACATAAATTGCACTAACACATTTCGTTATTTTTAATTAAACGTCCTTTTTCGCTTCATGTCATATACAGAGACCATAATTAGGAACATGTAGCATATGTTATTGAATTGTGTTCATATGTAGCTCACTTCAGATTATTATTTCGCTCATGTACCAGTGTGTGAAACCAGCTGCAATTCATATGTAATCACATCATAGAGGATAACACAGGGGGTGTGGTTGGGCACCCAGCCAGATCACAGGGTCATGTTACGGTAAACTTTTTTGACACACCTTACAGCTGCTACAAACATATAAAACCTCAGGGTGCTGTCACGTCTTGGGGGAGGGACTACAGTTCTTAGAAGCTGGCAAGCTACACAGAAGTTCATCACATTCATTTGAAATGTTAATTCTATGAAAACTTTCACCCACCAGGCCACTATGTATGAAAACGTACGTAACTCATTCCTTCACTCATATGTTATTGGAACCTTATAGAAACGGCACATTAGCACACCAGTAGCATCTGTGAGCGACATACTGCATGTGTTGTTGAGTGTCAGCCACATTGAGCGCTACACCTGCTTCTATTAATTGTTAACACATATCCCATAAAAAATTAGTTTACATTTCCACAATTACATAGTGAATTATAAGCACAGTCAACTTTGCTGTGATGGTAGTGATGTACATTATTATTTTAATATTACTACACAAGATATGCAGTGTATGTCCAATAGAACACTTAATTTTACAACGCATTACGGCATACACATTGTATGTTCTATGTTATTTACAAAACAAGTGGAAAGTAGCCTCACATGTACATTTATGTTCAAATGGATAATGTACAGCTTGCCAGAAACATCTTTTCATTTTATTAAGTGATGTGCTGATATTTAGCCCATAAATACTCCAAGTCACAAACTCTATGTTATTATGACACTGTCAATCAAAATCTTATGTATTCTCTATATAGTTGCTCCGGAGTTCATGTGTCACCTCACAAGTGTCATCACCTGGCTCATCCAGCTCCTCATCAAGGCTGGAAGGGGAGTGTATGAGGTGTAGGACATCTAATGTTTACATTTCTAGATGTTATGTTGCCATGCTAAATAAATGCCTTTCACATGTAATTAACTTTACATCAGTTATTGTCACAGAAAATGTAGTTTGTAATGACAACATCTATTGTGTGTGATGTAAACTATCAGCTAGGAGTTGTGAGGTTACAACAACCTTTCATTCATTCTTCTTTCACACTGAGTCGAAACATAATTGTTACTTCAAACTACATTTTAATTTGACACAACAGAAAACTTATGCAAACATGTTACGTGTTACACTGTGAGAACAACTCTCATTATATTGACAAACAACTGAAAGTTCCATGGCAGTTCATAATGTCTTCATTTATTTGTAGAAGCTGATGTTGCCAATGAAGGACAAATTCAATCAAGTGACCATGAAGATCTTCCCTCTCGACGAGTAATATCGAACAAGTGGAGGGGGAGGGGGGGATGGGAGGGGAAACCCTTGCTACTGCTGGCTGGAAATGACTGGTGGAGGTGCTACTATCAGGGGAAAACTAGGATATGGAGTACACAAAAGAGAAGGAGCCCCAAGAAGAGCACTCATCCACTGTATAATGAAGCCTGGTGTACCTAGGAACCGAGTGATGCTGGGGGGGAAAGGGTGAACTAAAACATGTGTGTATTTAATTGAGTCATGACTCAGAACAATAAAATAATGGGGGGGAACGCTGTGGTTCAGGTATAATACCCTGAAGAACCAGTGTACAGCGAATTAAAATGGGGACAAACTGAACCGAAATAATAAATACTCAACTGTCCAAGCTAATGAGGTAATGCTAGGGCTAGATGTCCCATATATATCACCACAATATATATTGTGTGATATTAATGTAACCCTAAAGTTAGGGATATGGACAGTACGGTGCCAAGGTAGAGTATTATATACCAATTGACACCTGCTTAGCCCTGTATATGCCCAGATCGGTGCTTGTCAGTAGTTGTCAAAGCAGTGCACATATAGTGCCTGTTAGCGTATGATGATCCAGAGCACAAGGTCTGAATAGGTGCTTTCACAGATAGGATTATGAAGATGCTCACTGTGACTACCTATGTCACACAGTACAATAGGGCATAGTGATATCAGTGATACCTATAACAGTACACAAGTAGTGTCTGTTTACATGAAGAGATCAAGGGTAAGGACCCTAAGGTGTCATGTATATGTCAGACAGTGTAACAAACAAGATCAGTACCTGCTATAACAGTACACAAGTAGTGACTGTTTACATGAGACCTGTGAACATGTATTCTCCAAGCCGTGTAGGGGCTGGCGTTAACAGTTGCTAAACGGTGTATGCGTGATGTCCATTAGTGTAGAGCATATAGTCACACATACATCCAGACAGTGTAGGAACAAGATCAGTGATATCTAGAACAGTGCACAAGTAGTGCCTGTTTACATGGAGTGTGTGTAAATCACGGGGTTCATTTGTCCATCATGAACACTCATACCTCATAAAGTAAGGCTGGGCACCTTCAGCAACGTGCCTGGTGCTCTCATATATCAGCCTGAGGTGCGCCTGGTATTAAAATCAATAAACGTAGCTGCAATAGCAGAGCCCCATATCTGAGGCTACTGGGGATAGGAAGCGCTCCGACTGCAAGCGCATGTCCCGCCCCTCTGACGTAATGACGTCATCAATCGCGATTCATAAGTTGCTTAATGGTACAACATTACACAGTTGCTATGTTTATAGAAGCTGACATTCACTTACCTGTAAACATTTTATGTATGTGCGCTTGTTTGGTAATGTAGAAAGACATTGCATGGCAATATTATTGGCATCCTACTTTAAGTAACTATCTATATAACAGCATACATCTTACAGTTCAGATTTCTGGAGTATTAACTCTGTAACACATTACTTACCTTCACCTTCTTTCATATTTCATAATGTTGGCATGTCATGTATGAGTAGTGGTTAGAATAACATATCTGTTAGTGTGTATTAATATATCTGTAGTGTCTATGGATATATGTACACACACACACTGTGTGTGTGTGTGTGTGTGTGTGGGGGTGTGGTGTGATGGTTGTGTGGTGTGCCGGGTGCCATGTGTGTGTACGTGGTGGTGGGTGTGTGTGTGGTGGGTGTGGTGTGTGTGTGTGTGTGTGTTGTGTGTGGGTGTTGTGGTGTGTGGGTGTGTGTGTGTGTTGTTGTGAATATATATATATATATTATATATATTATTAATTTATTTTTATATCCCAGTGTTGTCAGCAAACAGGCTTATGTTAATGACATATTAGAAACACTGTGTACATTTTGGCAATATATTATGAGGCAATAATTCAACTCACTGTATGAAACTTTCACGATGATTCAACAAGGCGCACTAACACAAATAATGGCTTAGTTTTAGCACTATATTAAATATATGTATTATCTTATTTAACACCAGTTACAGGCCTTCATGCGCTCTAAAGAGGCCTTGTTTCCTGTTAAATACTACTTATCCAACAGCTGACTCTAATAGGGCCCTCAAAAACCATACTCACCCAGTAATTAAGAAACTTGAATGATGTGTGAAGATAATAACAAGCGCTGTTTTCATATAAGGCCTTAAATGTAGTATATAATAATATATATATATATATAACATATATATATTATATATATATATATATAATATATATAAATGATGTTGGTTGTGTCGTGTGTGTTTTATCAAGAGAGACTAACAGAGAGTGTAAGAGAAGACAGAGATAACCAGACGAGAAAATTAGAGAGAGAGATTTAAACATTGAGAAACAGAGAGACATTAAAAACAGACACAGGTGTCTCTGTGGGTCATATAGGTCCGTGTAAGCGGTGTCATCTGTTCATTCTACCATATGTAAATCTTTCACACACATTGTTATTTAATTAAATCGTACACCTTGTTTTGCACACGTTGATTAAGCGAAATAAAAGTTTTCTTTACAGTGAATGACTATCTTACAACAAAGCCAATGTGTGGCAATTAGTTCACACCTTTTAGGGGGGGGAAAAACAAGGCGGATAACATACAGCTTGATTGTAACTTGGAATAAACCAGAAGATAACATGTAACTATTTCACAGTCAGGCAGTACAACGTAATGCGTCGCTCAACTTCGACACTCATCACTTTACACACAGCAAGAAAATGGCTGAGCTTCACATTGCATTGCCATCCGTAATCTAAAATTTATGTATTTTCACAAGCAATCGAATCAACAGTTACAGACAGCAAGCGTGGGCCAAATCTATGTACTTGATCCAAAAGAAATTCCAACACAAAGAAGACATCCGAAATCTAATTTAAAACTTCTGTACGAGTCACTGTATCAGCAAATGAATGTTTGAGCGTGTCCATGATCTCCTAAATCAACGATATGGATGTTGGCAAAATGCCCCATCATTTAACAATTACCATGGAACAATTCCTTCTGTTAAAAATCGCATATTTTTGGACTAATACCAGTTCAATGGAGCCGCACTCGACTGCCACGTCTGCTGCGGTTATCACCTGTGGCGCACTACCTGCACCTCGTCCATCAATCAAGACCAGCTAGGCAAAAATGCACATAACAAAATGATATGTAATCCAAAACTTATATGGCAATTAACACTAGGGATGGGAAAACAACAACAGAAATGTACGTCCGCGGACGTCTTTTTGCAAGAAGACCGTGCATGATCCATATGAGCGCCTCATGGAGATGTGTGTGCATTTCAGGATTCAACTGTTGCTCAAGCATGGATTAGGACTGTGTGTGCCTTTCTTGAGCGAACCAGTTTGCAGCCAAACCAGTTTGACTTATACAAAATGGTAAATACATAAATCGTTATCGTTACACTCACATTATAAATGTGTTCTATTTTTAATATCCACATTTCTACCAAATGCTGGTTTTTATTAAGGTACATTGCAAACAGCCTTACAGATATGCATGCCAACACATCAGTTTCCTTATAAATCATACTAATGCACGAACATTACTATACTACAATTGCTGACTGAGCCTCACAAAACCAAGGATATTATCTTTTGAAGTATCATTTCAACATGGTTACTCTAACTGTAACCACCACACCTCATTGTTTAGCAGCAAACATAGAAAAAAAAGCGGTCGGCAATATGACGTGCGGACACTTGTCATATGACCCAAGGCGTAACCTTAAAAAAGGTTTACGGACAAGCCCCGCCCGCCCCCCACTGACTGCCGAAGTGAAGAGCGTATTGGCTGGTGACCGTTGCTTCATTGTTACGGTCAGAGTGCACGTGTCATGCGCGAGCGGCGGTGTTGGGTCCCTCGCTGTTTTCGGGCCTATTTGACCTCTTTTCAGCAACTGTGTTAGCGCTCGCCCACTCCATGGGTTTTATTGTTTCCAGTGTTGGGGTCCGGCAGCCCCGGGGTCAGTGTCCTAGTGTTATTCTTGCAATATCCTCTCGCACGCTGTTGACCCTGTTGTCCCTTTTTTCTCCCTTATGTGCCGGCATCTGTCCTGTCAATTGCACTGCTCATTCAACTTTGTGGCGCAGTCTTGAAGCTGAGGTCCCCTTTGCTGTCTGGCTGTGATGTGGAGGCACCCCTCCTCCATCCCTTTTCCTTTTTTTTCCGCTTCGGTGCCCTCCTTGCCTGGGTTTGAGTGTGTTTCCACGGTACTTCGACCTTCCGAGTGCCAGAACCCTCCCCGGTAACCTGTCTTGGTTTCGCACCGCAACTGTCAAGCGTGAGGTGCCCTCCACCCACCCTGTGCCCTAAGTACAGGACCTCTGCCATCCCTACCATACACTTAGTGGGTTTCAAGGTAAGCCCAGCCTCCCTGATCCTATCTAGTACCGCAGCTACATGTCCTAAATGGGAGTCCCAGGAATTACTAAAGACAGCAATGTCATCTAAGTAAGCCCTGGCATAGCTCTGCATCCCTTCCAGTAACCTATTGACCAGGCGTTGGAAGGTAGCCGGGGCATTCTTCATCCCAAATGGCATCACTAAAAACTCATAGAGGCCACTTGGAGTGATGAATGCTGACTTCTCCCTAGCCTCCAGGGTCAGAGGGATTTGCCAATAGCCTTTGCTCAAATCCATGGTGGTCAGATACTTTGCCCCCGCGAGTTCATCCAGTAACTCATCCATGCGGGGCATGGGGTAGGCATCTGACACCGTCCCAGCGTTGAGCAAGCGGTAGTCCACACAACACCGGTGGTCTTGTCCTTCTTAGGAACTAGAACTACCGGGCTTGCCCAAGGACTCTGGGACGGAGTAATTACCCCTAGGGTCAGCATCTCCTCTATCTCCCTTTCCATACTGGTCTTGACCTCTGCTGACACTCTATAAGCATGCTTATGCAGAGGCCGCAGGTCCCCTGTGAGCACTGGGTGTTTTGTGAGATGTGTGGTCCCTGGCATGTCAGTGAAGATGGCCCCATACTTAGCTAGCATGTCCCTGGCTTCTCCCTTCGGCCTAGCACTCAACTGTGCCCCTATCTCCACCTGCTCCACAGTGTTTCCCTGCCTTCTAGAAATCATAAGGGGTCCTACAAGATCCGTCGCTACTTTCTGGAAGGGTTCCCCTATTATCGGTAGGGGTTTCAGGGGTGCCTTCACACGGTCGCCCGCCTTACCCACTCGCTGGCAGGCATCACAAGAGCGGCAGAAATTGCCCACATCTCGAGATGCCTCCGGCCAGTAGTAACGCTGTAATAACCGGGCTCACGTTCTGTTGACCACCTGATGTCCCGCTAACGGAATAGAGTGAGCTACCCGTAACAGTTGCTGTCGGTACCCCTGGGGCACTACTAGCTGTCGCTTACCGGTCAATCCCTCCTCTATCCCTGGGTTCCCTTCTTCTCTATACAGGAGTCCCTTATACCATAGGCAGCGCTCAGTGCCCTCCCCTGCCTGAGATTCGGACGCCCAAAGTCTCACGCCGGCCAGGGTAGGGTCTGCCTTCACTGCCTCCCTAAACTGGGCTCCTAATTCTGGCCACCCCCCAGTCATGTTATTGTCAGGGGAATGGGGAAGGGTGAGAGGGAACAGTAAGTCAGTCTGTGGTTGCAACTGATCCTGGCTTACCGCCCCGGGCTCCTCTGCGCCCTCCGCTAACGTTGGTCCCAAAGGCTGGGGGACTGGCGCCGCTGCCATTGCCGCTGTCTGGCTCTGGGTAACCGCCGCCACTGCAGCGGGCTTGGGCACTCGGTCATAGGTGCAGGTCATCGGTCCCAGATCATTGCCAAGAAGAACATCGGCATCCAAACCAGGTAAAACCCCCACCTCCCACACACCCTGGCCCTCCCCCCAATCCAAAAAGATTCTGGCCACTTGCAGGAAACGTGGCTCTCCGTTGGCCACAGTGATCTGTATCCCAGGGCCTGGGATCAATTCCTCTGGCCGGACCATATCAGGTCGGACCAGGGTCACTGCAGCTCCTGAATCCAGCAAGCCGACTGCTTGCCGGTCACCGACTGTGACCGGGGTGAGATGTCTGCTCCGGCCGTCCGTCTGCTGCAGGTCCGCGCTGAGATGTCCTCCGCTCCTGGCTATGGGTACCGATGAAACCGGGACAGGTGCTGCATGGGATGTCTCGCTGGGAGTTGGTTCCATGACCGGTCCGGAGTCTTTGGTGGAAGCTACCCGCACGCGGGCTACCGGCTTCGCAGCTAAGGTGCGTTGCTCCTGATGGGGTCCGCCGGAACGCAGGGGTTCCGGGCAATGTGGTCTGATGTGACCAGGGCGGTTGCAGTTGTAGCACCGTCGAAGAGAGACATCAATTGTACTTTCGAAACGCGTTGGAAGGTTTTTTGGCACCGTTGAGCCACTGTAGCTGAGGATCAATACTGGTGACGTCATCGCGCCGTGCGGATCGTGTGCATTCCAGGAAGCAAGGCATGCAGGAGCACTGAATCGGATCCCCGGCAGCAGAGACCAACACAGCACCAGGCGAATGGCGATATCAACGGCAAAGACCATTAAACTAAGTGCTTATTTCCTATTCACTTCTGGTGAGTAGGATTTCAATTTTAGACCAGACGGAGCAAAGAACAAGAATTGTTGGACCAAGCACCGTAGTGCAGGAGAGTGCTTAGGCACGTGTCCATCATCCAATTAGTTTAATTAGCATTTTATATGTATTTTATATGTATGTTCAATTGTCACCCATGGTTATTTTAACCTTGTCATTTTAATATAATAAATTGCTCCTTCATTGCATAACCCTGTCATCCCTTGGGTAATACACCATTGCAGGTTCCCTGCATGTTTTGTCTTTTTTCTCTCCTTTCCTTGAGGTCACTGCTCAACAGAAGAGATTGCAAGTACACTCCTCAAACACCTCACCTCAGCGCCAGAAAAGATAATTTCCAGCCATGGGAACAGGGGAACATACATTTTCAAGGTATAATAAGGTGCAAACCTCATCCCTGGACTGCAGTCCAGTTAACCCCTTGTCTCTCTGGTGAGGTCAGGGGATGGCCATATGGGGTGCAACCCCTTTAATACCGGGCCACCCCCTTTCTCCCTCTACAGTGTACACATCATTGTGATGCACATGTCACACTGCTAAAATAACATTGTATGTAACCATACTGCACTAACTAATGACTATGCACATAGTAAGTGTATTGTGTATGCATAACCAAAAAGATCACGTACATAAAATAATAATTTTGTACACATTATTTATGCACATACACACAAATACTTTTAATTATAAGAAGGATAATAGAACCTCTGGATGAATTACATACCGGTGGCACATGCATTTGTCCAGACAGCAGAGAAGAGAAAGGTGTGCGACCCATATTCATCTGTTTCCTAAGTGAATGGTATTTGGACAAATGTATTTCTCATAACAAAGAATTTATATATGTATGTAGTACTATGACCATATATGTATTTGCTTACATGAAAAAAATGTGTTTATGACATTCAGACGTGTCTCAACACCACTGGCTGTTTGCTCAGTGTCAGCTGGTAAATTGACGGGATGCTCCTCCTCCAAACCCTGACGTATGTCTGTTTGTACATTATTGCGGAGTGCCACATTGCGCAAAATGCAACATGCAATGATAATATCAGACACTTTATCAGGCTTATATTGAAGTGCCCCACCAGTTCTATCGAGACACCTAAATCTTGTCTTGAGAAGGCCAAATGTCCTCTCTATAACGGATCGCGTCGATATATGGGCAACATTGTACCTCTCCTCTGCTTCACTTTGAGGGTTTGCCACCGGGGTCAACAGCCACGGCCTAATTCCGTATCCTGAGTCACCTATAATCCATGGTGCACACATATGAAACAATTAGTGTTAACATTATAACATACAACATTTATTAGAAAACCAATAGCTCATTTTTACACATCATAATATGTACTCACCCACCAGCCAACCAGGTCCAAAATAGCCTTCTTCGAAAGCATGGAACACTGATGAGTTTTTCAGGATAGAGGAATCGTGACTGGAACCAGGGAATTTGGCTACCACATGCATAATCTTCATCGTGGCATCGCATACCACCTGTACATTCAGGGAATGGTAGTGTTTACGGTTGCGGTAAGCATGCTCACTCTGACTAGGCGGGATCAAAGCAACATGGGTGCAATCGATTGCACCCATCATACATGGTATCCCGGCTATGGTATAAAAGCCATTCCTGACTTCCAGCCACTCTGTGTGCTCTGTAGGAAAATGAATATAATTCCTAGCGCGTCTATTGAGTGCACATAGAAACTGGGTAAAGGCCCGCAAGAATGTAGATTGCGAGACCCCGCCCACTATGCCCACAGTTGTCTGGAATGACGAGGAAGCAAGATAATGTAATGAGCACAGCATTTTAACAAGCCCAGGGACTGCACGACCTCTGGCTGTCACAAAATCTAAATCTCCCCGTATCTCTTCATAAAGAGCTAAGATTGCTGCTGAACTCAAACGATAGCGACTTACAATCTCCTCCTCACTCATCCCATCCAACAGGGTTCTCTCCCTGTACAAACGAGGACGAGGCACAACTTCTCTCCTCTCTCTTCTCCTCTCATCTCCTTGCCCTCTCCCTCGACCTCTCCCTCTCCTGTCCGTGTGCCTGTCCCTGTCACTGTCCCTGCCACTACCTCTGTCCCTGTCACTTCGTTGGCCTATGACATCCTCTCCATCAGCAAGCCTCTCGTGCAATAGAATGTTCCTCCGCCTCCTAAACATTCGCATCATTTTGAGGTCTGTAGCTGTGAATGAGCAGGTAATTGGCGTCCTTTAAATACCTATGTGATGATGTCAGGTGACTTGCTAAAATGCAAGGTGTTACATTAACATATCCAAGTAGTTGACTCCCAACCTGTATCCATTTGATATAACAAGTATTATTTATGTGTATTCAGCAGCCATTCATGATCTTTCACAATGATGTAACGTTAAGCTTTGTACAAGCATTTATTGGAAATTATCTGTGGAATGTGTAATGCATGTACCACTTCTGAACGCAACACTCAGTCATCAAATTAGGATACAACCATGACATTGACGTTGAAAAAGTTCGCTGCAACATGTCTAATTTGCCATGTTATTGTCACATGTGCACATCAATTAATTATACTGTACATATGCATACATTTATGGCATCAGGATAGTTGCTATTGATTCAGTTTCAAACGTGTAACAATGAGTAACTATTCTAGATGTGTGTATAAGTTAGCATGAAGTGATTGTAATGCATCATGTACAATGTAAACATGCAATGTGATTGAGTGTCCAATTGCGGCCGTCATCAAAAAAGGGAGGACACAAAGTACATGTAAACATGAAAACAAACAGCTACATTTACATTTGATCATGCGTTACACATTCAAAGCATTGTGTAATGTATAGCAACATTACTATGTGCTGGATCTGTTAGATGTGTGAAATGTGTTACATCATATAATAAATTGAAGCACACTTCAGTAACATGTTGTATATGATGTGAGCTGCTCCTTTAAGAGTTGAGTATAGGATTTTTCCTTGACATATCATAACATGATGAGTAATGTGACACGCAAATGATGATAACATATAAAAGTACAATGTTATGCAAATAATAAACGTAAGGGGTGACACGATGAAATGAATGACCTCCACACTGTAATGCTAAGCACATTGGTATTGTGAGCAATAAAACGTAAACACTGCTATAATGTTATAAGTCCCCGCGCCATTGACTCCATTGATGTAGAGATGAGGTTTTTTTTCTAAGTGCCGTTCCGGCAACCTTACCGATCGTTCTCCCCTCCAACTTGCCAACTTTAGTTGGCAGGGCCAATTGCCGATGAAATCTCCATTTCTGACTGCCGATCAGCACCGATAAGCTGATCTGGCCTACTTTAATACAGCCGATTTAAATAAGTGCAGATAAATGCCGAAAAGGGGCTTATCGCCAGGCGCATGCCGAAAAACTTTTATCGGGAAGAAAAACTGCCAATTTTGAGCACTTATCGGCGCTTACTGAATCTCAAATCCAATTTTGGCGGAAAAATGCCGAAAAAAACATTATTGACGCTTACTGCATGAGGCCCTAAGCTGGGTATGTTTATATTGTTCAGTGTGATGTTCAATAAAGTTCAGGGTTAGTCTGCTATGGTAAGGGGGTCTATGACAGTGTGTATGCCGGCTTACTAGCCACTTCCCAGGGAAGGAGGGGGTTTTCTCCTCTATAGTGTAGAATAGGGTGGGTGGGAGTAGGTTGTTTTGGGATAGACTTCAGCGTGTGCAGATATAGAGTAAAGCCTATCCTGCTAGAGGAGCAGGCTGGGGCCTTTCCCCAATAGGGGATAGGATACTGAGAAGATAATAGTTAAGGCCTCAAGTCTGGGTATCATGACAATGGACTGTATTCTATGTATCCTGCTGTACAATGAACCCAGTTATACCCTATCTGGAGTTATGATTGACTTGACCACAAGAAGAGTGTCCACAAGGTTCATCCTGAAAGTCTCAGGATCCTCTTGGACTGGAGGTGCTGTCCTGATGTCCTCCCCACATTATCGTGGAGATCTCCTGCCTCCTGTTTACTACTCAGGTACGAACCAGCAGCCACAGCATACACCAGTAGCAGCACCATTTCCCATAGGGTGGGGGAAAGAGGGCTACATATATAATAGCAGTCGGGACATGACTTATGTTTTAAGCTAGGCCTTAAAGGTTAAGAGAGAGGTTGCTTGTTAGATATTACAAATGTTAATAGTCAAGATGGGAGGGGGTGAGGGCATGTGTTACCGTTTTAACAGTAGAATGACAGAGGAAAAGGTGTATTTTAGCAATCTTATGGATGAAAATACAACAGGTTTTGGCAACATTGTGAATGTTAGAGGAACATGTGTGGGAGGAATCAAATGTGACATCTAGGCAGCAAGCAAATTTGGGGTGCATCAGCATAGAGGTGATATTTGAACCTCAAAAATGTGATACAGTTGCCTACAAGGAGTGTGTAGAGAGAAAGGACAAGAGGTCCCAGGACAGACCCCTGGGGATCTCGCACAGGGAGATTAACAGAGGAACAAAACACTGAAAGTATGATGGCAGAGGTAAAAGGAAATCCAGGATAGAGCTTTGTTACAGATACTGCACCGACACACTTTATTCGAGCAAATACCCAGTATGTACCTGGCAGATACCTGGAATGCGCCGCTCCTCACCTCTGACAAGCCCCGTTGCGTTTGCCTTCCCAGCCTGGGTTCATGCCTGGCTGACGGGCGGCTGATCTGTTAAATGATAATGATTAGGATTTAATAGGCTGCAATGCTTCGCGTGTCTACCAGATGGCATAAATTCATGAATTGTAATGCAGTATATATATATATACTGTGCAGTATTGCAGCCAGCGGGAATAAAATGCTTCAATCCCTGCCTGGAAAATACCTCAATGCACTCGGGCAGAAAACAGTCACAAACCTCAATACACCCGGGTATACCCGAATTCGTGGGACTAGCCGAGCTCGAATAAAGTGTGTCGCCAGTGTACAAAGAGTATGTGAAGGAGAAGAGGGTGGTCCACAGTATCACAATCTGCAGAGAGGTCGAGCAATATAAGCAGGGTGTAATTACCTTAGCTTCTGGCAAAAACAAGGTCATTAGTTATTTTGGTGAAGGCTGTTTCAGTGGAATGAGCAGTGTGAAGCCAGATTGTAGAGGGTCTAGGAAAGAATAGGAGTCAAGAGAATGGAGCAAGTGGGAGAATACAAAGCATTCAAGAAGTGTAGAGACAAAATTCAGGAGGGAGTTAGATAGATAGATTGGGTCAAGCTTGCTATTTTTGAGTATGGGTGCTTGAAGGAGATGGGAAAGGTACCAGAGCTAAGAGAAGAGTTGAAAGTATGCGTGAGTGTAGGGATTAGTGTGGAAGCAAGAAGTTTGAGGAAATGAGAGGGAATGGGTTTAAGGATCTCCAACACGGATGCTCCCTGACTTCACTGCCTCTACCAACATGGCTGTCAAGGCAGGAAGTCAGCCTCTTTTTGGGCTGGATCACTCACACCTGCCTTCTCCCTTTTATTAGGCTTCCATTCCCTCTCTTCGGAACTTGTACCTTGACAATTCTGCCTCTCTCCTGCCCTAACACCAGAACCGGACAGACCCCACTATTCTATTGATTCAGGATTTAGATACGGATCGGTCTATACTCTCCACCTCTGCCTAGTGGATCCGTCTCCTTGACAGTACGAAGCCGCATACACAATGGGGTCAAGAGGGCAAGTGGTAGAAGATGAAGAGGAGAGCAAAAATTGGGAAAAAGAGTCAAGAAGGAGAATATGAATAGGAGGGATAGAATATGAAGAAGATACAGGACGAACAAATGGAATCCACCTCAGTGTTGTAATAGTCAATGCATATTGAATATGGCCTTTAGTGTTACAGTTGCTCTTGTATGAATAATTCACTAAAGTTGGAACAGAAAGGATTTCTATTAAGCATTGATTATACCACAGGATCTGTATTATTTGTAAAGGATTGTGCCACACGCATCCTTGTTAAACAAACATAGCAGATGTTTACCAAACCCTCATGATAATCCACATTCATACTTTGTTAATCTTTAACCACACAATTTTTTTTGCAAGAACACGGAATCTGGCATGGAACAAAATGCCTATATTATGCACCAATTTAACGTAATTCTTACATGGCATTTGTTGGTATAAATAATTAATCTGAAATAGAAGCAGGGAAGCCGCGCTCGTGCCATCAAACATGGTGGTAGAAATAAGTCCCTTGCTGCTGGATGCGTGGAGGTACCCCCAATTACTCCGGCGTTTAAACCATGTAACGAAAAACAAAAAAAGTGCACACAGTGCACTGGGGGTTAAATAACAAATAAAACCCCAAAAAGTATATGTGTATGTATGTATGTGTAGATATATATATATATACACTAGCTCAGCGTTTCCCAAATGGTGGGTCGCGACCCGGCACCGGGCCACGGCACCAAAATTGCCGGTGGTCACAAGCGAGGGTAGTGGGAAGTGACGAGGTATAAATGCCAAGCTCCGCCCCCTCTGCCTGGCCCCGTGTTTATCTTTTCGCTCGTTTCCCTTCCTATTCGCTTTTTTTGTGATCCTTTGACTTGAGCCATCCCTCCGCGCGCGTCATGACCTCTATTGCAGATACACTCGTATTTGGTGGCTAGAAGGACCCCGGAAACCAAAGTGCAGCATGGGTAGCAGCGCCGAAGGCTGGGCCGAGCCGGGTTTCTCCACCCCCCAAAAAAAACAAAACCGGCCCAGATAGAAAAGGGTGAAAAATGGAGGAGAGTCCCAAGACCAGGGGTAAAAGATGAAGAAATTACGCTGGGCAAGAAGGGCACAGTACAATGAATCGACACACCCAGGACTCCCAACGGGGGACGAAGGATGGGACAGTAACGAGGAGACCTAGTACCAGCTCCTATGCGGCCCGCCAAGTTATGTTGGGACCGGAGGAGGGAACCTAAAGCTTCCGTACTGCGGCCACTCCACCCCACCGGGACAAGATTCACCGAGCTAACCTCCCATGGCACCCATCCGAGCCACATCATCCTAGTGCCCCCAAGCCAACTACCCATCGTCCGGGCAGAAGGGGATATCGGGGGCAGAGGGGAGATAGGGGGCAGACAGGGATACGGGTTAGGAAGCAGGGGAAAGCGTTCCGGGGAAAGGGTAATGTCACCACCACCAGTGCACGGTAAAACAGGGACGAGAGAACAAAAGGAAAGGCGAAACACGCACCAAAGGCAAGGGGCACCAAAACAGGGAATAAAGAGTTGGAAGCAAAAATCAAAGTGTAACGTCCACCTTACCAAGTAAAACAGAAGCTCTCCCTGTTTCCGTTGTTTTCTGGCCACCCCTCATCCCACCCACCCAGTCCTTCGGCCACTCACTCCACCCCACCCGTCCTGGCCAATACTCCCACTCACCCAGCCTGGCCCCCTCCTCCCTAGCGGTCCCTGAGACCCGACCCCACCCAAGCCACACACCAGTCACTGAGCCCCGCCTCACCCCACTCCACACACAAGTCCCTGGCCCCTCTATGTCCATGGCCCCTCACATGCCAGGGCCCCTCTCCCACCACCCACCCAGTCCTGGCCCCCCTCCCTCCCACAACCAGTCCTGGCCTTCTCTCTCCTCACCAAAAGTCCTTGCCCCCTCCTCCCAAAGTCCCTGGCCCACCTCCCTCCACTCCACCCACCACCATGCCCTGACCCCCCTCCTTCACAAAGTCCCTGGCCCCTCCTCCCTCCCACCCACCCAGTCCCTGGCCACCTCCTCCATCCCACCACCCACTCAAGTCCCTGGCCCCCCTCCACCCACCAGTCCTGGCCTCCCGACCCAGTCCTGGCCCCTCCTCCCTCCAAAGTCCCTGGCCCTCTCCACCCACCCACGTTCCCTGGCCCCCTACTCCCACCCACACCAATCCTGGCCTCCTCCTCCCACCCACCCACCCAGTCCCTGGCCCCCACCACCACCCACCCCAGTCCCGCCCCCCTCTCCCCCACAGTCCCTGCCCCCTCCTCCACCCAGTCATGGCCTCCTCCTCACACCACCCACAGTCCCTGGCCCCCTCCTAAGTCCCTGGCCCCCTCCAGAGTCCGGCCCCATCCTAAGTCCCGGCCCCTCCAATCCCTGGCCCCCTCCTACAGTCCCGGCCTCTCCAACCCAGGTCCTGGCCCCCTCCTAACCCAGTCCCTGGCCCCCTCCTACCACCCACCCCGCCCCCTAGTCCCTGGCCCCTCCTCCCCACCCACCCAAGTCCTGTCCCCTCCTATCCCGGTCCCACCTCCACCACCAGTCCTGGACCCCTCCCCCCCCTCCTCCCACACCCACCCACGGCTGTCCCTCGCCAACCACCCAGTTCCCTGGCCCCCCTCACCCCATCCATCCCACAACCAGTCCCTGGCCCCCCTCCCCATCCACCCCCACCCCGTCCTGGCCCCCTCCTCCTAACCAGTCCTGGCCCCCTCCTAAGTCTTGGCCCCTCCTCCCTCCCACCCACCCAGTCCCTGGCCCCCTCCTACCCAGTCCCTGGCCCCCACCCACCCACCAAGTCCGGCCCCCTAAGTCCCTGCCCCCTCCCAAACCCAGTCTGGCCCCCTCCCACCCACCCACCCAGTCCCTGGCTCTCCTCCCAAAGTCCCTGGCCCCCAAACCCATCCTGGCCCCTCCCAAGTCCCTGGCCCCCGCCTCCCACCACCCACCCAGTCCCTGGCACCTCCGCACCAGCCCACCCCCCAGTCCTGTCCCCCTCCTCCCTCCTGCCCACCCCAGTCCCTGGCCCCCCTCCTCCCTCCCACCCAGTCTGGCCCTCCTCCCTCCCAACCAACCCAGTCCCTGGCCCTCCACCCCACAACCCACCCTCCTGCCCCCTCCTCCCAAGTCCATGGCCCCCTCCACCCACCCACCCGCCCAGTCCCTGGCCCTCCTCCCACCCACCCAGTCCCTGGCCCCTCCTCCACCGACCCACCACCCAGTCCCTGCCCCCCTCTCACCACCCAGTCCCTGACCCCCAAACACCAGTCCCTGGCCCCCTCCCTAAGTCCCTGGCACCCACCCCCACCCAGTCCCCACCCACCCACCACCAGTCCCTGCCCCCCTCCCTAAAGTCCCTGGCCCCCTCCGACCCACCCAGTCCCTGGCCCCCTCCCAAAAGTCCCTGGCCCCCAAGTCCCTGGCCCCCTCACCCACCCACCCAGTCCATGGCCCCCTCCATACCCAGTCCCTGGCCCCCTCCCTCCCAAGTCCCTGGCCCCATCCTATACCCATCCCTGGCCCCCTCCCTCCCACCCAGTCCTGACCCCCTCCGTAACACCCACCCACCCAGTCCCTGGCCCCCTCCCTCCCACCCCGTCCTGACCCCTCCGTAACACCCACCCACCCAGTCCCTGGCCCACTCCACCCACCAACCACCAGTCCTGGCCCCCTCCTCCCAAGTCCCGGCCCCCTCCTCCACCCACCCACCCATCATGGCTGTGTGTGTGTCTGTGCAGGCCCTATAGCCAGTATAGGCGATAACATTTTTAGTGGGTCACAAAAGAGAGAAATTAAAATAACCGGGTCACGGAAAAAAAAGTTTGGGAAACCCTGCACTAGCTGATATACCCGGCGTTGCCGGGATGTATTTTGGGGGTGCGGGCGACAGGGTGGGCAGACTGGGTGGTGACAGACTGGGTGGTGTGACTGGTGGTGGGGATGTGACTGGTAGGTGCGGGTGACTGATGGGTGGGGGGGTGACTGGGTGGGTGGGTACTGGGTGGATGGGTGACTGATATTGGGTGACTGAGTGGGTGGCTGACTGAGATGAGGCTGGGGTGAGTGACTGATGGGTGGTGACTGACGGGGTGGGTGGAAGGGTGGGACAGATGCTGACTGGTGGGTTGACGGGGTGGGCGGTGACGTGGGGGTGGGGGGGTACTGATGGGTGACTGGGTGGGTGTGTCAGTGACTGGGTGGGTGTGTCGGTGACTGGGTGGGTGGACCTTGGTGACTATGGTCCTTGGTGACTGGGTGGGTGGGCCTCAGTGACTGGTGGGCCTCAGTGACTGAGTGGGCCTCAGTGACTGGGTGGGTGTGTTTCGGTGACTGGGTGGGCCTTTGTGACTGGGTGGGTGGGCCTTGGTTGTATGGGTGGGCCTCGGTGACTGGGTGGGCCTCGGTGACTGGGTTTGGGTGGGCCTCTGTGACTTGGGCCTCGGTGACTGGGTGGGTGACTGGGTGGGCCTCAGTGACTGGGTGGGCCTCAGTGACTGGGTGGGCCTCAGTGACTGGGTGGGTGGTCCTCGGTGACTGGGTTTGGGCCTCGGTGGGTGGGGTTGGGCGGGCCTCGGTGACTGGGTGGGTGGGTGAGTTGGTCAGTGGGTGGGTCGGTGACTGAGTGGGTTTTGGTAGGTCGGTGACTGGGTGGGTGGGGTCGGTGACTGACTGACTGGGTGAGTGAGTGAGGGTGGGTGGCTGACTGACCTATGGCTGACTGACTGGGTGGCTGACTTTTGACTGGGTGGGTGGCTGACTGACTGACTGGGTGGGTGGCTGATTGACTGGGGGGGTGGCGTGATTGACTGGGTGGGTGGCTGCTGACTGACTGGGTGGGTGATGACTGGGTGAGGTGACTGACTGATGGTGGGTGACTGACTGACTGACTGGTGTGGGGGGACTGACTGACGACTGGGTGGGTGACTGACTGACTGGGGGGTGACTGAATGGTTGGGGGTGACTGACTGACGGACTGGGGGGTGAATGAATGATGAATGGGTGGGTGACGGACGCGTGGGTGACTGACTGACTGGACTGATGGGTGGGTGAGACTGACTGACTGGGTGGATCTGACTGACTGGGTGGTGGTTGAGTGATCTGGGATGACTGGGTGGGTGACTGACTGACGGGTGGGTACGGGGTGGGTGACTGGGTGACTGGGTGGGTGACTGTGACATGGGTGGGTGGATGGGTGGGGTGACTGACGACGATGGGTGGGTGGGTGGGTGACTGACTTGACTGACTGACGGGGGTGTGACTGAACTGACGGGGGGGTGGGTGGACGTGAGGGTGGGTGACTTGACTGACTGGGTGGGGGGTGATCTGACGGGTGGGTGGTGCTGATGACTGATGACTGGGGTGGGTGGGTGGGGGGGTGACTGACTGGGTGGGTGACGACTGTGGGTGGGGATGGGATGGAGTGGGGAGACGGGATGACTGGGAGACTGGGGTTGGGGGTTGTCGACGGGGGGGTAAGGCTGAGATGGGTGGTGGTGAGTGGGGGATGATGGGTTGGGTGAGGGGTGATGTGGGGGATGAGGGGGAGAGTGGTGGTGAGCTGGGGGGAGGGGAGAGTGGGTGGATAGTGAGGGGGTGGATGAGGGGGGGGGCAGGGAGTGGAGGTGGGGAGGGATGGTAGATGTGGGTGGAGTGAGTGGGGTGAGTGGGTGAGGGCGGGGTGGGTGGATGCAGTGGAGTGACTGATGGGTGAGTGAAAGGCGTGGTGGGAATGACGGGTGAGTGGGTGAGGGACTGGGTGGGTGGAGTGAATACGGGTGGGTGGGGGAGTGATGGGTGGGTGACCGTGAGTGACTGGGTGGGGGAGTGACACTGAGGACTGACTGGGTGGGTGATGACGACTGTGGGAGCGACTTGGGGCGGGAGGAGGGGCGCATCTGGGTGCAAGTGAGTGAGGAGGATCGGGCGGTGGGCTGAGTGGACTGACTGGTGAGGTGACGTGAGTTGTGCCGTCGAGGTGGGGGAGGGATGCGGGGGAGGTGGGTTGGGTGAGGGTAATGGGGGGTGGGACGTGGTTGTGGTTCTCTTCTATACTTCTGTCCGTGAATGTTCTGTCACGTTTTCGGAATCGGGCTGTGGTGGGTGGTCTCGGGAATGTGGGGGGGGTGACTGTGTGGGTTGGGTGACTGTGTTGATGCTTCTGTGGGGGTGCGGGCGGTGAATTGTGGGTCGGGGGACCTGAGTGGGTGGTGGACGTTTTGACTTTAAGGTTGACAGGGGGTGGGTAAACTTCTGGGTGACAGTGGGGGGTTGGAAGAGGGTGGGGGACTTACCTTGACGGGGTGGTGAGTTCCTGCCGCGCAGACGGTCCCCTCCTGGCACTGCATATCCCCATGGCATTGGGCATGGGCGCAGAGAGAGGTGGAGATTGGGAAGTGGTGGGGGGGGGCAAGAGAAAACGAGTTGGCAGGGTGGGGAGAGGCCACGCGCCGCTTCCCTCAGTTCTCGTTGAGAGTGCGAAGGGGGAAGAGGCCTGCGTTTAGCTTTGCGGCTGAGGGCAGCAGGGCCGCGCCAACGCTTCCCTCCGATTCCCCGTTTGGACGGAGGGGGGAGGAGCCTGGAGTTTGCGGCTGTGCAGGGGGCTGATTTAGCGATACGTGTGGAAGGCCAGAAAGATGTTCAAAATAGTGGATGCGGAAATTTTGAGAGGTTTAAGGGCAAAAGGCGGAACCATTTTGGTTCGAGTGAAGGCGAAATTTTTTGGAAGGCGGACCACATACAGTATGTGAAGTGGGAGCAGTTTTGTTGTGCGTGGCATACGCGGGAACGGAGAGAAGGGAAATTTTGTGAGAGGGTCCAAAGTGTTGATAGGTGAACGGTGGTATGTGGAGGCGTTGGTATTATGGTATAAAGTGTAAGGCGAATAAATGGGAGTGTGCAGCGGGCGGAGGTGTAGGGAGTGTGCGCGGGCGCGAGGTGTGAGGGAGTGGCAGTGGGTGGAGGTGTAGGAGGAGGGTGGAGCAGGCGGGAGAGTGAAAAATTAGACAGGGTGTAGCTCAGGTGTCTTAAAGTTACAAGGTGAAAGGCACAGTTGACGTTGGAGCGAGAAGGAGAGACGGAAGGAGAAAATTTAGGACGAGGTGTAGGTGATAATCTGAGATGGATTAAATTTACCAAGGGTGGGACTCCGCAGGGTGGAAGCTCATTATGACAGTATAATGGGGGTTTATGTGGAAGTGTAAGTTGTCGCGCAATGTGAAGGGAGTGAGTAGTGTGTGTCAGTGATGTCATGTAGTACCTTTTGGAAAATAGAGGTGGGGGGGAGGACCATGAGGCGGATGCGGCGGACGAGGTAGGAGGGTGCAGAGGGAAAGAGGGAAAGGTAGGTGTGAGTGGTGTGTGGTGTGTGTGTGTCTGAGCTGTGTGTGTGTGATGAGTTGTGTGTGGTGTGGTGTGTGGTGTGTGATGTGTGTGGGTGTGTGTGTGTTGTGTGTGTGTGTGTGATGTGTGTGTAACAGTGAGAGCGTACCTCTTGGCCATAGAGGTCGGAGGGGGGGCGGGCGGGACACCAACCAGACCATCAGATCAACACATTACTAACAATCAATACTTTTCAGTTTTATTATATATAGATATAGATATAAGATATATATCTCTCTATATATAGAGATATATATGTATATGTAGATATAGCAAATGGAAATATTACTGTATGCTCATTTGCATGTCTTAGACAGGTCTGCAACCTCGCCTTTCACCATTATCACCCAGCACACAGCACTTCCACTGCAGAAGGATTCTGTGGAAATGACATGCAAATGGGCACACAGTGTCACCTTTTGCTTCAAAACCATTATATATATGTATGTAGATATATATATGTATAATATATAATGCATATTGATACCCTGACATCCAAAACCTATGCCAAACTAGGTTTACTTTACAGGAACAAATCCTCCCTAAGCCTGTTGGTAAGAAAGCGTATCGCACAGCAGATGCTAATGCCAATTATCGACTACGGCAGGGGTGGGCAACCTATTTTTCAATGTTGCCACAGGTGTGGCGAATTAGAAGTGAAAATAGCCACACCATGTAAAAATTGAGGTATTATGTTGCGCATGCGAAAATTTTAAACACACACTGTTTGAGCAAGTTTATAAATTCTCAGAGCCGTGACGCATGCTTTTTGTGTGTGTGCTGTAAGCGAGTGAGGTACAGTGTGTATGTGTGTGTATTATGGTGTATGTAGTTATTGTGTGTGTGTATAAATAGTTTTGAAATATAATAAAGAAATGCTTTAATAAATATTTTATTATATTGTACGTACACACACACACACACACACACACACACACACACACACACACACACACACATTTCAGTGGTGGTAGTGGCATAAAATCTTTATTTTCCTCATCTTCCCCCGTCAGCCGGTTCCACGCTCCCTGCCGTGAGCGGCACCATTATAGAAAGGCTGACTAACCTCAGCCAACTATAACTGCCACGCGCGCACGGCGCAGCAAGTGCACGCACTATAGAACGGCCCTCAGACCGCAACCCCCTCATACCCCCCTCTCACGCCACCACTACCTCATCATCACTCCTCACCCCATCATCATCCCATCTTCATTTAACCCCCTCCTCATCAATCTACATTAAACCCCCTCATCATTCATCTCAGAACCCCCCTGTCATCACCCATCTCATTAACCCCCCTCTCACATCACATTAACCCCTCATACCATCAATTTAAACTCCCAATATCATCCCCCAGCACCCTGATCCCCCCATATCAAGCACCTCCTCCCCCCAGTGGTGGATTTAAAAAATTTAGTAACAGATTATCTCCCACCAAGGGGGGAGGGGGAAGAGAGACGGGGAAGATGTTTTATGTTTATGTTTATGTATTATATTTAGAGACCAGAGACCCCCTCACAAATCCTCCAGCCCCTCACATCTGAACCAAGCCCCCTCACATCTCACCCAGACCCCTCACAATCTACTCTCAGCCCCCACACATCTCTCTCAGCTCCCCTCACTCTCTCAGCCCCCACACATTCTCCCAGCACCCACACAATCTCACCCAGACCCCTCACAACTCTCCAGCCCCCACACATCTCTCCAGCCCCCACACATCTCTCCCAGCCCACCCACACATCTTCCCAGCCCCTCACATTCTCCCAGCCCTACTCTTCCCAGCCCCCACACATTCCCAGCCCCCTTCAACTACAACCGCCCCTCACATATCACCAGCCCACTACATCTCACCCAGCCCCCCTTCACATTCTCACCCAGCCCCTCCCAAGCACCCAGTCACATCTCACCCAGCCCCCTCACATCAGCACACCCACAAGCCCCATCCACATCTCACCCAGCCCCCCCCTCACATCTCACCCAGCCCCCCTCACATCCACCAGCCCCCTCCAATTCACCCAGCCCCCCTCACATCTCACCCAGCCCCCCTCACATCTCACCTAGCCCCCACACAACTCTCCCATCCCCCCTCACATCTCTCCCTGACCCCCTCACATCTCTCCCAGTCCTCCCATCCATGCCTACCTTGTCTGGTAGTAGAATCTCTTGAGTCAGAGCAGGAGCAGCACGGGGAGAGGAGCGGTGAGGTAGCAGCAGACAGGAAGTTCCAGGTCAGGCTGCTAGATGGCGCACCTCCCCTGCAGTCCTGCTCTGACTCAAGTGATTATGTTACCAGCTAATAATTTCCTGGCAGCCCTGTTCGCCACAGTTTCACTGCCAATTCGTCACAAGTGGCGACAGCGTTGCCCACCCTGGGACTATGGAGACAGTATACGGCACCCCAAACCCACCTTAGCAAACTTGACACCCTCTACAATTCAATTTGTCGTTTCATTCTCCAATGCAACTACAACACACATCACTGCGAAATCCTCAAAGAACTAGATTGGTCATCACTCAAGTCTAAGCGCAAAGTTCACCTTTCCTGTCTTGCCTTCAAATACTTTCTGGGCAAGTTACCCACCTATCTGAACAAGCTCCTCACCCCTACCACGTGCAGCACTTATCATCTGAGATCTGACTCCAAAAGACTGTTCATGGTCCCAAGGCTCAACAAAGTATCCGGACGCTCCACCTTCTCTTACCGTGCACCCCAAAACTGGAACAACCTACCGGAGACTCTCACATCCACCATCAGTTTAAGTTCTTTCAAAACTAAGGCTGTCTCACATTTTAATCTGGTCTGTAACTATTACATAAGCCTATAATATACATCTTCTCTAACTGCGCATGCAATGTATTGTATATAATGTATACCCTGTTAATTTATGTAACTATTTGTAACCATGTATTTGTCATATTAACTATGCCCAGGACATACTTGAAAACGAGAGGTAACTCTCAATGTATTACATCCTGGTAAAACATTTTATAAATAAATAAATAATATATGTATGTAGATATATATCTATATATATAGATATATATGTAGATATATTTACCACAATTATTAAGATTATGGTGGGTAAAAAAAAAGTGACAAAAACCCTCCACAGTAAAGCATATAGCAACTGTAAATATTACTGTATGTTCATTTGCATGTCTTAGACAGATCTGCAACCCTGTCTTTCCCCATTATCGCCCAGCACACAGCGTTTCTTGGTTTTGCATCTCATCCCAGCCTCTGTCTAAAAGCTGTGTTTAAAACAGTATGCATTGAGGATTTGCTTGTGTAATACGAGCTTGAGACAAAAGGTGGCACTGTGTGCTCATTTACATGTCATTTCCCAGAATCCCTTGCTGCAGTGGAAACGCTGTGTGCTGGGCGATAATGGGGAAAGACAGGGTTGCAGACCTGTCTAAGACATGCAAATGAACATACAGTAATATTTACAGTAGATATATATATATATATATATATATATATATATATATATATATGTATATATATATATATATATATACACACACACAACAACAATAAAAAAGAACCTATGAAGTAGCGCCTGTTAAATATCCTGAATATAAAGCTGATATAAACATTGAGGACTAGCTAACTATAGGCTAATTGATTATATACCTACCAGGGTAATAAAGGGTTAATAAGAGATAACGTGTGAATATAACCTTTAGTCCCTATAATGCATATATTAAATCATCTAAAAATTATAACTCCTATATTTAATAAAAATAAACATTAAAAAATAATACATTGGAACAAGTGTAAAATTAAAAAAATTATCTTTAAAAGACCAATAGAGGATTACAGTCCAGTTCCAAAATGTAATCCACCTAGGCGTCTGCAGCCCGAATAAGGGATCACCAATCCCTGACAAAAATCTGTAGAAAAAAGAAAACAAACAGGCGCACACCTAGTGTATTAACGTATAAAAATGTGTATTTTAAGGAACAGGAATTCATTCAAATGTCCACTCACAAAGGTAGTGTAACGGATATTCCCCCACCCAATCGCACATAGAGTGTAGGTGCGGAGAACTTAATGTTACCAGGTGTGGTGCTTTACCTGTTGGGCTCACAGGAGGGCTGAGCTTCGCCACGGGGAACCTGGGGCACGTATAATATTATGAGTAACCTCGTACTCGGTGCAGCGCCTCCACCTGCGATGGCTCCCACCAGAGAGGGAGTGGTTCCTCGCAGGACAATATACAGTATATCACTACACACACAGCATGTAAACCAACCAATGACTTTACTATTGCAAACGTAATTGTGCATATGATAAACAGGTGTCCCTCCCTAGAGGAGACACTAACTACTGCGTCTCGCAGGACGCGACCCCCTTCCACCGGGTGATCCCATCCCGTGTCCAGTAACCCCACACAATATGTCCCTTCAAGTGAGATAGATATGTGTGACTGCGCAGCCACTAGTCCCGTGTGAGTACTCTGTTGGTGCACTTTATAACGATACCTGCCCTGGCTCCAGCCACGGGTGCGCTATACCACTGGGTTTGGATCCGCCGTGATGTCCTCCTACGCGTGGGGTGACTTCCGGCGTGGATAATATCACCGCAGCTCCGCACCGTCTGTAACTTGGCAGGAAGCTGTTTGCCGCCGGCAGGCCGCCTCCACCTGCTTGGTGTGGCCTCCGGTAAGATAGTCTTTACATATAATATATATAGGGGTCTGAGCCCAGACCTCTGATGGACGCGCAGCGTCCGTTGTGTCCCTAACTAACTTCTGAATAATAAGGGGCAGGATCCCTAACCTGGGGCCTGTCCCTGAAACACAAAACTACTGGTGGCTCAGGGCTATCTGGGGCCTAGGGGGCTGCAGGCCTAGTGCAGGGAGTCACTGACTCCTGCACCCTACCTCCTTCCCCTAGCTGCTCCGGTCGCCGACTGACTAACATCTCAGAGCCCGCGAAATGTATCTAATCTCCTCTGCAGGGAGATGCTGTAGCCCTATTGGCTCCCTGGGGTCATGTGGGGTGCTCCTTAGGCTCATGGGATATGTAGTCCCTCTCTAGAGCCCTCTGCTGATTGGCTGCCTCTCGCGCGCTATCACTGCGCATGCGCAATGTCCCTGGCTGGCCACCGCAGGCGGGGATTCACTGCGCATGCGCGAACACATAGGAAATGGCGGCGCCCTGCCGCCCTGCTTTGGGAGCACCGGGAGCCCTCGCAACGCGATCACGGCCCTAGCAACCGGCCACGTGCGTCCCCGGCAACCCCCCGAAGCAGGATCCTGACCACCCCCACTCTTGCGACCGGCCGACGGGACCGCCATTGGCTCGGCGGCACCCGCGATCGCCAGCAAGGTGAGGGGGTGTTGACAGGCAGAGGGGGACATGGCTACATCCTCCCCCTGGTAAAAACCTCAACGTCCTCGCTTGGGACACAACTCAACCATGTACAGAAATTATATAATAAAAATGCAGTTCAATTATATAACTTAGCACATTCGCATTGACTTTAAACGATGTTGCACAATTCTGTGAGCATCACAATCACAGATTGGATTTTGCTCCGAGACCACTGCTGAGCCTCATAATGGGGTGCCCCAATTTGATCATAGGTTACCCGATTTGGAGGGTACCTGACTCTTTGGCTCCTTCGGAGCTGTTCTTCAGCAACTCCCTCGGGGGAGTAATAAACACAGTCCTGAGGCTCAGCCTCTTCCCTTGAGGGGAGAAATGTCTCTGAACAGTCTCTGTTTGGCACGAAGCACGGGCTCTGTGGATCCAAAGGCTGGCCTGTTGGTGCCACCTTTGTAGGCATTGGCCTACTGGGCCCTTTACCCGTAGCTCCTCCGGGAGATGCCCCTTCTGTGGAATAGTCCCTTTGAGAGGGTCCTTCCATAGGGTCTTCAGGAGTTTCAGAGTGAGTTTCGTTATTTACAGTCTCTTGACCCATCTCTGATAAGTCGGACTCACCGTTGAGCGGTGTGGCCAGAATTTCTGCTTCCTCATCTCCCACTTGTGGAATTGGGAGAAGATGGTTATGGTGCCATACCTTTACCCGGCCTTCAGTGTCTTTGCTGCGATAGACCGGGAGGCCAGGCATCTGAGATTCTATTTCATATACACCATCTCTCCATTGGTCGGCCAATTTGTGTTTTCCTGGGACTCCCAGATTTCGAAGCAACACAGCGTCTTCAGCACGAAGCTCCCGATATTTGACCTTATGATCGTATCGCCTTTATTGTCAGCATTCAGCTTAGCTGTAGACTTTTCAGTCTGTTGATAGGCCTGCTGCAAGCTGTCTTTAAGTCTTTGCATGTATTTGAAATGGGTAGCATTATGTATCCCATTCGTCGAGACTCTAAGGAGTACATCTACTGGCAGTCTCGCCTCTCGCCCGAACATGAGGAAGTATGGGGAGAATCCAGTTGACTCGTGTCGGGTACAATTGTACGCGTGCACCAGGGCCTCCACGTGTCGACTCCATTCAGTCGTCTGAGCTCCCTTTAAAGTTCCAAGCATGTCCAGTAAGGTCTGATTAAATCGTTCTGGCAAAGCGTCTCCTTCGGGGTGATACGGGGTCGTTCGTGATTTGGCAATTTTCAGCATTTTGAGCAATTCTCGGATCAGAGTGCTCTCAAAATCCCGACCTTGGTCTGAGTGGAGGCGATTTGGAAGACAGTAATGAATGAAGTACTTCTCCCATAATATTTTCGCCACCGTGATAGCTTTCTGGTCTTTAGTGGAGAAGGCCTGGGCATACCGGGTGTAATGGTCCGTGATAACCAGCATGTTGCATATTCCTCGGCTATCAGGCTCAATGCACAGAAAGTCCATACACACAAGGTCCATGGGACCAGAACTTTTCAGATGGCCCATAGTCGCTGCTCTGGTGGGCAGGGTCTTGCGTTGGATACACCGCGAAACACACAAAATCCAAGGGGAGCATTGGGGAGAAACAAAAAAACATTTAAGTGCAGCAGAATGGCAACGTGGAAATAAAAGCCTCCAAATGACTTGGCTCTAATGTATTGACTACTTACAAGATGTAAGAGTCAAATAGGCAGGGTTGACTCAAACAGTCAGTGGCAGATGGGTGTTGCAGTTTTCATCAGAGTGGATCAGGTCCTCAGGATGAAGTGCCCCAATATTGAGAGAAAGAAACTGGCATAGCACAGATCACTCAAGGTATAAAGATTTTATAACAATAAAATAATGTACTCACATTCTAACAATTAAAAACAGGCATGTCACACTGCAATTGTGTAGGAAGACTTTAGCCAGCCAGGCTCACCGTATCGCAGCGTTCCCCACTCCTCCGCCTCCGCCTCAGCCTCCGGTCAGCTGTTACACTGTTCCCACTGGCGTCTGACGTCACTTCCGGTTTCGCCGCTCGGTAAGGGCTGGATCTTCCTGCAACTTCTCTGCTGTATGCTCCGCTCTGGATGAGGCTCCCACTCTACGCGTTTCGTCACGTGTTACTGTCGACTTCGTCAGGAGTGTGGAGTCTCATAACACAGTGCAGACTTAAATATCTTGGTGAACTGATTAATCATCAGGTGTATACTATTTCTTAAAGTGCTACTGGGGTGGATGATACCATTGTATTCACTCATAAACAACCATAGGGTTAAAATCACTCATCAGCTAACATGGGGTTAAATACAAAAAATCACTCATCAGCTAACATGGGGTTAAATACAAAAAATGAAGGATAGATCTATTAAGGGAATACTATTGTAAGTATATCAGTATAAATGGTAGTGCAATAAAAGGATCAAAACGGACAAAACCGCAGTTCATAATTCTACTCAAACTGGTAATTGATGATTAACATCATTTGTAGAAGTGTACTCAAATATTGCTGATATATACATCAACTCACATAATGAGGCAAAATCGCAAGGAATGGGAGGCAATATCACAATACAAATTTTAACAAATTGACAACTTAAGACATGATC
>WSYH01013891.1:0-16424 GCA_036426205.1 Ascaphus truei | reverse complement strand
AATGTGTATACAACTGGTGCACTTGTCGAGGTGAGGTACCTGCCGGGTGCTCAAACACCCGGTTGCGCTGATACGGCAAGGTAGGATCCACGGATCCAGCGATGTCCACCGCCTCTATGTTGGGTGGTGTCCCGCGTGGACGGTTCCACACTGAAGAATGTCTCTGTAGGTATAGGTATGATGATCCAGTCCCGGATCGTCAAGGGTCAGGTTGCAGCCACGTCCTGGCTATTCCCTCACTGAGCTACTGGACCGGGTCCCTATCTATGGGGGTCCCTGCAGCAGGCACAAGCTATGACAGTGAGTCAGGGCCTAGCTGTGGCCTAGGGGGTCTCTGGCCTAGTACAGGCGTCACTGACTCCCTGTACCTACACACCCTACCCCTTCCCAGCTCTGACTGGCGTGGTCTAAAGTGCACGCACAATAACAACACTCTCTGCTTCACGCCTGCGCTTGCGCCATACTTTTCGCATGCGCGATCACGGCTAAGATGGCGACGCCCTGCAAGGTGAGCCGCTGGTAACCTTTGGCGTCCGGGTCGCCTACAGAAACCACCCCACCATCTCGCCCAACCTCCCTGAAAGACGCAGCTGCAGCCAGAGGTAGGGGCAGACAGGGGACCAGGGGGGACCCAGGAGATATATATATATAAATAATATAAATAAACACAAAACAAGGTTTGGAGGTACCAAGGCTTTTATTGAATACCTAACATCACGTGATAAGTGCAAACTCTGCCAGAGTACTCAACCATCAAGTAAAGGCCAATGGTACACAAACCATGGCCTGCAACACCACCCCAAGCAAGACTGTGCCCCAGGAATGAGCCAGGCACCCATCTTACGACACCCTCTTAGGGCACCCAGGGCGTACTGTGCGGGAGTCCACGCTCCCCTGACTACCCCTGGTATGACATGCCCTACTCTCTCCAGCACTTGCACGGAAAGTGCACTTCACTCCTCCCGTTCTGCTTCACTGAAAGCCTGTCCTATTCTGGATCTCAGCAGCGCCTCCAAATGTAACCCATATTCCCCCCCCCCCCGGCCATACAACAGATGGCCTATCTTAGGTGTAGTGAGGGCTTGCTACATGTATGTTGGTGGTGCATACCTGCCGGTACCAGGAGGGCCTGAGTCTCCCCCGGTGATGTTGGGGATACAAGACCAGGCTTCTGGGGAACATGCCTCAATTTTCTTAGTTATGCAGCGCCTCCATCCTCTATAAATTCCCAGGGATGTGGGGTAGGACCCTTATAGAGAAGTAACCCTGGTCCCAGGGTGAATGCTCCAAAACACACAGTCTTTCCGGGTAAAATAGAACAGTCTCTTTATTTGTCTCTTGGGTGTACACACACAGTTCAACACCAGCAGCAGCCTTATACCCCGTGCATCGGGGTACTCCTCCTCTCCTTCCCTCTAGCAATGTCTCCAGACAGGATGGTCTGGATGGGGCCTCAATACCCCTGCCTCCACCTCCACCAGGGTAGGCCCTGTGGGTGAGGCTAGATCTCCTTCCCCTCACCCCCTGAGCAGGGTGAGGGGCATTGGTCCACCTGAATGGCTCTGTCCTTATGGTCCTGAGTCCTACAGCACTTCAGACCCATACACACTTCTCAGCTCCCATCTGATGCATTCTTCTAGCTCTGCACTCAGATGCTCTCTCCTCCAATTGTATGCAGCACTCCAAGACTGGACACCTTGCAGAACTGACAGACTTCTCAGAACTCACAGACTGACAGACTGAACTCTCAGACTGCACTCTCAGACTGCACTCTCAGACTTCACTCTCAGACTGAACTGTCAGACTGAACTCTCAGACTGAACTGAACTCCACACACACACAGGACAGCCCACTAAATAGACACAGCCCCACCCCCTATGATATCAGCAGGACCTCCCCTCTGTCGAGGCTGCAAAGAGCTCAGGGGCCTGCCTCTACCACAGAGGCGGGGCTTGGTGAGGGGGAAAAACTCATGGTCACTACTGGCGCCTGCCCTTACCAGGGCTTACTCAGTAGTAGAAGGATAAGTAGCCTGTTCTGTTTACAGGGGGCTACACTCTCCCTCTGGTGGAATCCAATGGTCCCCACTTGGACTTACTTTTAGCAGAACCATCCTGCGTAGACAAACCTGGGAACGCAAACACAAATCATGGCAGGTTGTTAGGCATAACATTTTACCCACATGAGGTAGTATCACAGAATCAGTTACTCCCAACGGGGAGAACCCTAATAATAATGCTTCGGATCAGGCTTCCGTATTTTTCTACCATTGTGGTCTGTAATGGTCACAAAGAATGACTGTACTGACCCAGACTCTGGCCGATAGATAACACTGTGCATGTATATGCACCGTCCTATACTCCAGATCCTGACCAACTCACTGATCCTATCTTCGTTGTGGTACCCTGCCTTACCAAACTTGGTCCTAAGGTACTCTTGCACGGCTTCTCGGAGCCAACTATCCCTGTTCTCCTCAATCTCTCTCATTATGGGTTCAGGCACATACGGGTATTCGTACCCATTGGACTGCCTATACCTAGCCACTGTGGCTCTGTCTGCTCTGCTCAACTTAGTGAGCTTACGGTGACCCGCCCTGCTTGGCAGCACCCAGAACTCGGGTTCGGTAGGGGCAATATCAGCATACAAAATACTGGACCCTTGGGCAGAATGATCTTCTGCTCTATCTCCCGGTACCTGTGGTCTATTTCGTCCGCCACCTCCTGGGGAGTATAGGCACCTGCCACCCACCAATAATCAACTATGTTGTTACGGATGAGTAAGAACCTGGTGCGGTCTATACCCTCGTGGTACCCAGTGAACAGGGGTGCCCACCACTTGTCACGGTGCTCGTACTCTGATAAGGGGCTAGTGGTCTCTATCTCGGACTCGGCCTGGGATGAGACACCGGATGTCCCCGCCTCTGTAGAGCGCGAGCAATCTCTCCTCCCTTTGGCATTGATGTACACTGTAGGGTTCATCTTGTGAACCACTTCACTGACAGGCCCAGCCTTTGCTGGAGTGTGGGACCCCCGGGCCCTCCCTCTAGCTGCCGGAGAAAAAGGCACAGGGTTAGGCACACGTATTACATTGGCATATGGTATTTCCCCATCAGACCCCTCATCGCTCAATTCCCAGTCCGCACATCTCTGGAATATTTGGGGTACTTGCTCAATTTATCCCCGCTAGGTCCCGATGACAACACTCGTGACGGGGCAGGGGCAGTGGCCGTGGCGATGGAGCTAGGGGTTGGGGCTGGGGCAATGTTCAAGTCAGTGTCCAGCAAGCGGGTAATACCGCGACCAGTGGGCGCTTTCTTGGTTGCTCTCTCCGCCATGCTTCGTGCTTCTCTCGATGGGCCTTGGCTTTTCAGGGTGGCCATTGCAGCTGCCATGGCTACTCTCCGTGGGGAGAACAGCGCTCCCGGGCCCCGTTTCCAGTCGGACCCGGAAGTGACGTCATCGCCGGTGCCCGCGGAATCTCCATCCGCTCCGTGGTCACGCACCGGAAGTGCGTCGAAGACCGGAAGGGGCGGTGGTGGATCATCTGGTCCGCGGACGGGTAAGTAGGCCGCAAGCCTCTCCATCTCGTCCTCTGCGGGTGCTGTCTTCGCCTGGCGGAAGTAAGGGCGTGGTGGGGTCTCCTTACCGCTCCGCTGCAGGCTGATGTACTCGGGGTCCTCCGGAGCCGTCTCGGACGCCATCTCCGCCGCACTGGGAGTCACTACGGCCGTGGGCCTGCTACGGGCCTCAGGCCGCACCAGCGCTCGCCGTCGGAAGGTGTCCGGACTCGTCTGCTCCTCTGTATTACAGCTGGGGTGGTTCGCCGGTAGGCGCATCGCCACCGATGGGACTCCAACTTCCTCTTCCGACGATATTACGATTGGCTCCTCCGCAAGGGAGTCACCGGGTTCTTGGGCGATACCGCCAGTGGGTAGTGGCACGAAACGGGCTCGCTCTCCTCCGCCGACGGTTCTCTCGGCTCTCTAGCTGGCTGGGCCTTGGTTCTTACCGCATGGTTGAAGCGGGGAACTAGGGCAGCCTTGTCTTTCGTCTCCGCCACCTCCGTTAGTGTCGCCGGAGAGGCACCCCGCGGGGTCTCGATCAGTGGCCATGGCTCGTTAGGCCACAGGTAGTGCGTGCCGCATTGAGGGCATTATGCCTTAGTGCTTGGGACCGCTTCGGGTATCCCACAGTGGACGCACAGGCACCGGAGGTATTCGTGGCCCTCCACCTCCACTACCAGTAAGCCTCCTGGTAGCTGGTAAATCGTGCTCAGTTCGGCCATATTTCGCTCAGGGGTGGAACAGTTCAATTGCTCAGCTCCGCTCTCTGTGAATGTCAGACAGAAGTGAAGCTCCTCGCTCTCACTTCCTGTCCCTCCCTTCGCTGGGGAAGGCTCTCCTGATTGGCTCTCCTTGTGCCCCCTCCCTCTGGTGGAAACAAGAGGCGGGGCACTCCTTCTTTCAGTGTGATGTGGCCTGGTTTGTTGGCCAGTCACAGCACAGGTGGGTGGGCTTTCGGCTTTCGCGCCGCTCCGCTCCTCTTGCAGGGGATCTGGGTTTGGCACCAAACCCCTGCACATCTCCCGCCACATTTCTCTCACAGTCTCTTTGCACGATTCACGTGCGCGCTCCAGGATTGGCGGGAATCGCCATTTTAGTTCGGCTGCTAACTGCTGGGCCGTGGATGGCGCGTTTGTCGCCATTTTGGATTCTTACTTGCTCCGCGGAGCACATGTAGTGACGGCCGCCATCTTTGATGAGCCCACCAAATGTATTTGTGTACTATTCTCAGTGTCTAGTGCACAACTCGTTCCTAGACACTGACTGACCTCAACTACCTCCTTGAACACTCTCTGCATGCTTTCTCTCATAGCTTTTACCCACTGATATGATGTGGCATACCCCAGGCTAGGCAGAACTCCTTCTCTATGCACTGTACTCGGTGACTGTTCCAGCAAGTACTCTGTGGTGCGTTTTATGTGGGTGCTGGCTAGTGTACCGGGCATCTCCCTAAGTATGGGCGTCCCTACTTTTGGCCACTCATAGTGCGGGCCCTGGGCCATGGTCCCTGGACAAGTTAACAGGCTAACCCCCCCAGTTGCCTCACACTATCTGCCTCAAGGGTCTAGAACAGCTATAGCTAGGCACCCATCTTACGACACCCTCTTAGGGCACCCAGGGCGTACTGTGCGGGAGTCCACGCTCCCCTGACTACCCCTGGTATGACATGCCCTACTCTCTCCAGCACTTGCACGGAAAGTGCACTTCACTCCTCCCGTTCTGCTTCGCTGAAAGCCTGTCCTGTTCTGGATCTCAGCAGCGCCTCCAAATGTAACCCCCCTCCCTCCATATTCCCCCCCTCCCTCCAGACACAGATGCCATATCTAGGGTGTAGTGAGGGCTGGCTACATGTACTGTGGGTCTGGTGAAATACCTTGCCCTTGCGGGTACAGGGGGCATGAGTCTCCCGCGGTGATGTCGGGGATACAGGACCAGGCTTCTGGGGTATATGCCTCAATTTTCTTAGTGATGCAGCGCCTCCATCCTCTATAACTTCCCAGGGATGTGGGGTAGGACCCTTATAGAGAAGTAACCCTGGTCCCAGGGCGAATGCTCCAAAACACACAGTCTTTCCGGGTAAAATAGAACAGTCTCTTTATTTGTCTCTTGGGTGTACACACACAGTTCAACACCAGCAGCAGCCTTATACCCCGTGCATCGGGTACTCCTCCTCTCCTTCCCTCCAGCAATGTCTCCAGACAGGATGGTCTGGATGGGGCCTTAATACCCCTGCCTCCACCTCCACCAGGGTAGGCCCTGTGGGTGAGGCTAGGTCTCCTTCCCCTCTCCCCTGAGCAGGGTGAGGGGCATTGGTCCACCTCAATGGCTCTGTCCTTATGGTCCTGAGTCCTACAGCACTTCAGACCCATACACACTTCTCAGCTCCCATCTGATGCATTCTTCCAGCTCTGCACTCAGATGCTCTCTCCTCCAATTGTATGCAGCACTCCAAGACTGGACACCTTGCAGAACTGACAGACTTCTCAGAACTCACAGACTGACAGACTGAACTCTCAGACTGCACTCTCAGACTGAACTGTCAGACTGAACTCTCAGACTGAACTGAACTCCACACACATACAGGACAGCCCACTAAATAGACACAGCCCCGCCCCCTATGATGTCAGCAGGACCTCCCCTCTGTCGAGGCTGCACAGAGCTCAGGGGCCTGCCTCTACCACAGAGGCGGGGCTTGGTGAGGGGGAAAAACCCATGGTCACTACTGGCGCCTGCCCTTACCAGGGCTTACTCCAGTAGTAGAAGGATAAGTAGCCCGTTCTGTTCACAGGGGGCTACACATACAACCCCCCAATCCCCAAATTCATACAACCCCCCATCTCCAAATACAAACACCCCTCCCACCAAAGACAAACACACACCCCATACAAGCAACCCCCCTAATATAAGCAACACCCCCCAAATATAAGCAACACCCCCACAATACAAGCAATACACCCCATCCCAAAATACAAGCAACACCCTCCTAACAAGCAACACCATAACCCCGCCCTCCCCCAAATACAAGCAACACACACTTACCTTGGGTGTTGGTCTATGGCAGAGGAGCGCAAACCGGGGTAGGGGGCGCAAGATTTTTCAGGGGTGGCCGTTTGTTGCAGATGCCCCGCGCACTTTCCCCAAGGCATTTAAATTAATGCCGGGGGATCGCGCGGCCTCTGCAACACCCCTTACCTTGTCTTCGGCAACGCAGTGTCATTTGACGCCAAAGACAAGGTAAGGAGTGGAACACGAGCAGGGGGGGAGGGAGAACACGAGCAGGGGGGGGAGCGCAGGCAGGGGGGCACAGCGGGGAAAATTTGTACACTGGTTGCTGCTGGCCCCAGCTTTCCCCAGCTGCTGCAGGCCTCTTTCCCACCTGGGCCTACCTCACTCCCACCGGGCCTCTCTCTCCTGCTGGTGTACGCCAGAAGTCGGGCCCAGCTTCCGGCACACACCGGCAGGAGTGGCACCTGGTGTGGGAGAGAGGGCCCGCAGCCGCTTGGGAGAGCCGGGGGGCCTGGCTGCAACCAGAGGCACAGCAGCTGGACAAAGGAGTTGTTCCTGACCTCTGGCCATGCCCATCTTCCAGCACTGGCCGTCCGGGGCCCTCCCGCAGCCACCGGGCCCGGGACACCTTTCCCGGCTCTACCCCCCTATCGGCGGCCCTGTTAATATTACTAAAACGACTACCCATGTTATTTCATTTAAGGTGCAGACAGGATTTGTTAGGAAGAGAATCGGCACATGTCTTACAGATTTTCATCATGAAACTTTCTTGTATGTGAACACAAGGGTTTCGCAAACGGCAAGATTTGTCTTGCATTCTTTTTCCTGCAAGGATATTTCCACCCTCCGTAACTATTCCTTCAATGAAATGTCATGCTTCAAACCCTGCATATTTCTTATAGAGTACTTACATATACAGCAGGAGTCTCAAACTCAGTCCTCAAGGGCCACCAACAGGCCAGATTTTATGGATATCCCTGCTTCAGCACAGGTGGCCTAATCAGTGGCTCAGTTGAAGACCGAGCCACCTGTGCTGAAGCAGGGATATCCACAAAAGCTGGCCTGTTGGTGGGACTTGGGGACTGAGTTTGATTTCCCTGATATACAGTATTTACATTTGGGGAAGGGGGGGGGGGGGGGGGTGCAGCTAAATTGCTGCTTTAAGCTGAAGGAGCTCCATTATTAGACTGAAATGGTAATAACATACTCACAATAATTATATAGCGCAGAACGTTTTTTGAGGTGATTACAGGTTGTTTGTTTCCCATTCTGGGAACAAATTGCTGCTTTAAAGCAGCAGCTCCCGGCTTTATATATTTTTATTTTTGAAACCACCTTTTGTTTTACCAGAATGAGGAACAAGATGGTTCGGAGACCCCTTTGTTTCTGATTTACCAATCATTAAAAGTAACCTAAATCGACACACATAGAGAAGTTACTACAAGTAAGACAAAGCATTATGATGGTATACGTGCTTCAACAAAATGTGTTTTCCAACTTGTGAAAATAAGGAATTTACCAAAACAAATTGGCGTGTTCCAGTCCCCTCCAGGGGACAAAATGGAGGGTTAAATCTCCAGGGTTGCGGTTTCCTCATATTGGCCATGTTCCGGGCGCTGGTGCGCTCCCGTATCCGGGCAGAGTACACGTACACTGAGTCCACTGGGACGGTTTCAGAATTTGCCTCACAGCGGGCGTCAGGCGGGGTGCTCTGCTCGGTATCCCCCACTCTGGATTATTTTGTACTAACCCTTCATTTTTAGTGCACTTTATTTTATTTACAGTGCACTTGTTGGTTTAATGTTATATTTGTTTGGCTGGTTTTTCTTTGTTTTACTTGGTTCTAACCAAGTGGAATTGCTGTTCAACTGATTGGCCGGCAAAGCCGTCCAATCAGCAAAACAGATCAAAATAGACCTACTTCCATGTGTGATGCATGGGACTTATAAATCAGGAAGTACCAGCGTCACCTTTACCGGTATGTATCTCGGGAACCGGAGGGACGCAGAGCTTGAAAATTGTGGGGTTCAGCTCGTGGGACCCCCTAGATCCCATTCTATAAAAAAGAACGGACAGTAGTCTGCTCAGGGAAATTGCTGCTTTAAGGTGTGTCCAATATTTCTGAAAATATTCACACTTCAATAGGAATGTGTAAAGAATAACATCACCGCATGCAGTTCCTGGGATTCAAATAATAATTGGGAAATCGGCTGTTTCAGCTAGTAAGTGTATTTTGAGAAGATATAAGACAAAGTTATTTTTTCCTTTAGATTGCCATCTGTGTTTGGACGAAAGCTTTCCTGTGTCCTGCTTTCTAAAACTTCAAAGTCAGAAAATAATACAATGTTTTCACGTGGTAAGGTCACGGTTACTCAAGGGCAAAAGGTTGGTGACAGATAAAAAAAGTTAAAGATGCAATCCCATTTTCTCCTTAATAAAAGTCTCTGAAGTCTTCTTCATGAATTAGAAGCTTATCTTTTCATGGCGGTCGGCAATGTATGGAATGCATATGTAACCCTGTTTCCCATCACCCCCACCCCCCCAAATCTTATGTCGGGTACCCTAGGGGAAATGGTGTCATGGTTACTGTGTCTAAGGTGGTGCAAACCTCCTGGCAACAGGGGGCCTGAGTCTCCCGCGGTGGTATGTGGGATGATATCAGGACAGGCTTTTGAGGTAGAGCTGAGTAATACTCACTTGTACAGCACCTCAATCTCCAACAGATCCCCTGAATGGTAGGGAGGAATCTCTGAAGGAGAACGTCTCTCTGTAACTTCTCCCTGAATGATTCCAGGCTCAGGCAAGAAGGTTTCTATATCAAGGATATACTTTATTTCTCCACAGGCAGACTGCCCATCATGCAGTTCGGTCACTCAGCCGCACATCTTCGGTTGCCACCTGAAGGAAGTCCCTGGACAATCACGCCTAGTCAGGGCCCTAGAAGCTGAGTGGAGAAAAAGGAATAGTCTCCCACCTCTCCCAGAGGGAGGGCCACAAAGCCTGCCAGAGCACTGGCAGCAGTTCCAGTAGGCACCACCCCTGTGTCACTGTGATTGGACACAGAGCCTGATGACACTATCTTCACTGCCCACTGCATAGCATGTGTGTGTGGGGAAACCCAATGATTACTCCTGGCAACCCTGCCCTTACCAGGAATTACTGCGCAGGAGGAGAAAGAACTATAGCCCCAAAACTAACCAGGGCTACACATATTCTCAATAGCCCTTTGCATTGCAGTTAAAGCAGCAGTCCAAGCTGCTGTTTAAAAAAAACAAAATTCCTTTTAATATGTGCATCAATACTATCCACACAATGATAAGCGATTAGCTAAGTTGCCGATTGATCTGTTCTCCTGTGATCGATTGGCGAAGATTCGGCTCGGGTGTTCACTAAATGGCTGTCAGTGCAGCAGAAGAGGACCAAAGATACAAAGTTCTGTGGTGAAGATCATGTGACCAGGCAGTTACTAGATACAATTGGTGCACTGCTGGACAGAAGGCAGGGCTCAAAAAGGGGTGTTGCAGAGCCTGTTCAAGAAGAGGATATGGCTTTGTAAACGGTTGCTATAGAAACAAAAAATGCTTGTTACATTATAGTATAAAACTGATTTATTTAAAAAAACAAAACATGGGATATTGCTTGGTCTGCAGCTTTAAAACCAGAAGTTGTCTGGCAGTTATTCATATATATATATAATGTTAAAAGTATTGTAATGGTCCCTGGATCTTTTGCTGGAGGTTCGTGGAGGACTTGCCATTGAGGGGAGTTATAAGGAAGGAGGAAGAACAGGAATTGTGTATGGAAGCAGCCATCTTGTGACAGATTGAAGTGAGATGGAGAGGGAGTATGTGCTGTACACAGGGATCGTCTGAGGCAACATTCAAGAGTTTAATACAGGAGTAAGGCAAGGTTAATGTGAGTTAAAGATACTGTCAAGAGTAGGTTTTTTTTGTTACGGCAAGCTGTGAGAAGTTTAGCTTAGACAGTTCCTGTTACAGAGTAAAGTAAGATTGCTAGAAACACTAGACAAGAATTTCCAAGTCCATGTTGTTCCATCCTGGCACTGTGACGCTGTTCCAGCCTGGCACTGTGAAACGGTTCCATCCTGGCACTGTGAAACGGTTCCATCCTGGCACTGTGACGTGGTTCCAGCCTGGCACTGTGAAGCGGTTCCAGCCTGGCACTGTGACGTGGTTCCAGCCTGGCACTGTGACGCTGTTCCAGCCTGGCACTGTGAAACGGTTCCATCCTGGCACTGTGAAACGGTTCCAGCCTGGCACTGTGAAACGGTTCCATCCTGGCACGTGACGCGGGTTCCAGGCCTGGCACTGTGACGTGGTTCCAGCCTGGCACTGTGACCCCCGGTTCCAGCTGGCACTGTGACCCGGTTCCATCCTGGCACTGTGACCCGGTTCCAGCATGGCACTGCTGACCCGCCGGTTCCATCCTGCACGGTGCCCGGTCCATCCTACCAATGTGACGAGGTTCCATCCTGGCACTGACACGGTTCCAGCCTGGCACTGTGACCCGGTTCCATCCTGGCACTGACGCGGTTCCAGCCTGGCAGTGTGACGCGGTTCCAGCCCGGCACTTGACCCGGTTCCATCCTGGCACTGTGACGCGTTCGGGTTCCAGCCTCGGCACTGTGACAGCGGTTCCATCCTGGCACTGTGACCGGTCCAGCCTGGCACTTGACCGGGGTTCCAGCCTGGCACTGTGACGCGGTTTCCATCCTGGCACTGTGACGCGGTTTCCAGCCCGGCACTATGACCCGGTTCCATCCTGGCCACTGTGACGCGGTTCCATCCTTGGCACCTGTGACGCGGTTCCATCCTGGCACTGTGACGCGGTTCCAGCCTGGCACTTTGACGCGGTTCCAGCCTGGCACTGTGACGCGGTTCCATCCTGGCACTGTGACGCGGTTCCAGCCCGGCACTATGACCCGGTTCCATCCTGGCACTGTGACGCGGTTCCATCCTGGCACTGTGACGCGGTTCCAGCCCGGCACTGTGACGCGGTTGCAGCCCGGCACTATGACGCGGTTCCAGCCCTTGCAGTGCAGCGGATTATCACTACCTGGGCCACTCTACGGAGCAGCACAAGGTTACATTCTGCCTCGTCACTTACTGAGCCGACCACATTTTAACTTGTTGTTATCTTAAAACCAGCCCTGTGAATAACTCAAACATAAATACTTAGTGGGTGCAGCTAAGGCCCATAAGGAGGGAATGTTTGGGATGGGACATTGTTGAAAATGTTTGTTGTTCTTGAAACTTAGAAAAAATACTCAGGTAAAATAAATCAGTTTATGCTGAAGCCAACAACCCTTGCTGGCAGGCTGGGCTTGATCTGGATCTCCTCCAACTTGACTGTGCAATGGTGGTCTCCCCAGATACTATTCAACATGTCCTGCTTGGAAAAGATTTCTTAAAAGCACACAGGACTGATATCACCATCACCAATGCCACCTTCATTATCCTGAAGCGAAAATTCCATCTTATCACAGCAGATTAGCCTTGGACTGCCGGCGAGGTCCTTGTGGAGAAGCATTAGATTATTTTACTGGAAAAATAACTGGCCTGGAAAATAAAACGAAAAACAGACACCAATACTCCTCTAGTCTATAGCAATAAATATATGTAGTGAACTAGGGGAAAAGAAACAGTTGCAACAACTAGAAAAACTGGTAGACAGATAACCCAAACTGGGCCAATGGACCAGTAAAAAGTCCCCTACCTATACAATAGCAAATACAATTGTTTTCTCCCACCAGCTGAGGTAAAGGTTAGCGTACGTAGGGGCAGAAACGGTCCCCATTGCAGTACCCTGCCGCTGATGGAAGATGTTGTTATTGAAAAGAAAGTAATTTTTGGTAAGTACAAAAATTGAGCAATGACAATACAAACAGATTGTGTTTCTGAAAATTAGTGCCTCGAGTCTAGGTTGTGTTTTCCTGCTTTCAGCCCTGCCTGGTGCGGGATACTTGTATATAAGGATTCGACATCCAATCCCACAAGTAACATATCCTCATCTACTACAATTCCATCAAGTCTGCGTAGGACATCCTGCAGAAAAGAGGGCAAAGTAACGACAAAGGGTTTCAAAATATTGTCTACATAGGTGCTGGCATAGGTGGTGAGGTTCCCTATCCCTGACACAATTGGTCGTCCAGGGGGTGGGACCGCACCTTTGGTAGGTGGTAAAAGGTGGCAATTTGTGGTGTTTTGCCCAGTATAAACTTCTGCTCATGTTCGGAAATAACTGCCTCTTTTTTGCCGTTCTCTAATATTTGAATCAATTCCTTCCTAAACGTTATTGTAGGGTCAGATGGTAAGATCCTATAAAATTTAGTGTCCGACAATAAGCGTAGGCTTTCCTTAACATAGTCAGCACGTTTAAGAATTACAATGTTCCCCCCTTTGTCAGATGGTTTAATGATTAAATCATCATTCTGTCTCAGTTCGTCTAGGGCCATTTTTTCTTTACGTGTGAGGTTATCACTTGTACGGGTATGAGGTATACTCTCCAAATCCGTAGTAACCAGGTGGACAAAGACCTCAATATTGGCACTCAGTTCGAAAGGTGGTGTGAAAGTGTACGGTGGTCGAAGTTTAGTAAATGGTGCGGTCATAAGACTCCTCTTACCATCCTCCAGTAGTGAAATAGCATCTTGGAGGTGTAAGTAATCTGCTGCTTCTAATGTGTCAAACGGAGCGTTCTTGATCTCAAGCCTTTGTTTTTTGAAGTGAAACTTCCTTAGTGACACCCTATCGAAACTGGGGCAAAAGGATGATTGTGGAGGCAGAAATGAAACGGATGTGACGTCAGTGCTGGCAGTGAGACGTTGGCCGGCTGTGTTCTGGCTCAGCCCGACCCCAAACACTGACATGATCCCAACCGCTCAAAAAAACAGATCAGATGCGCGGCGGCGGCAATAGCCGTCGGCGCCGCTCCTAACGGCCGCAATTCCCCCACGTGCATTGCTACTGTACAGCGGCTGCCAGGGCTCTCTATCCCAGCTGTGGACATATGCGTGGCGATAGCCGCCGGCCCGCTCCTAACGGCCGCCAACGTTTCCCCCAGGTGGAGATGGGCAACGCGCGGGCATCCGGGGGGCAGCGGGGACCGCTCTCCTGCTACAACCCGCTGACCGGCTTCTGGACCAGCCGCTCCTCTGTCCCAGCCCGCGGCGCTCTTGCCGGGCTTGAGACTCCAACAGAGCCCCCCCTGCGCATGCCCTTCCTCCACACTGTCCGCGCCCACGCGTTCGTAACGCCGCCGGCTGCCCGCGCCGTGACATTGCGCTGGTAGTCTGCGACGTCACGGCGTCTCGATGACCGTTCTTATGCGCTCCGTGGCGTGAAATGAGGAGGAAGGCTTTACCCCCTCCTCCACCCCGCTCAAACATCTTCACCAGCCGTCACCTGCTAACGAGGTGCCGAGATCCTTGCACATGGTTGCGGCATGCCGCGAACGCGCTGCTCTCGGGCGCGGGCCCTCCAGTAAATGAGTTCCTCCAGCTTCGAGGCTGGCGTGCCAACCAGTCGAAGGCTCTGTTCGTGGAGCTGCGTGTGGTGAGTGGATGGGGTGAACTTCACGGCTGAGGTGATGTGGGTGCCCGCTGCTGCTGGTCCCGGATCTCGCCCGCCACTATTCCTGTCCACGGCCTTCTCCTTCTCTTCCGCTTCGCTACCTGGCGGAGACTGCAGGCTCTCATGCAGCTGGCCGGACAAGAAGAGGATCCCGGGGGAATGGGGAGGACGTGGAGCGACCCTCCTTGCCCCCCGAGGCTACAGCTTAACCATCCTGGAGCCTGGTTTCAAGACTCAAACCACCTGTATGGAGGGTATTGGGGTGTGAGAGAGGGAGTGCGTCTCTGTGGTGGGGCACATGAGTAGGATCATTGCGGGGGAGCTGGCCAGCTATCCTCAGACGGGAGACAACCTGGGCAGGAGGAAGCATTACACTGACACACACACAACACACAACACACACACACACACACACACACCACACACACACACACACAACCACACACACACCACACCACACCCACCACACCCCCCCACAACACACACACACTGGCTGGACACACACACATACCACACATGACTGACACACATTATAACACACACACACTGATGACCAAACAATACACACACACACTGAATGAACAAAACACCCACACACCCACACCACACCACACTGACTGCGCACACATCCCCCCACACTACTGAACCCCCACACACATACACACACACAACACACTGACTGACACACCCACATACACACCACTGACTGACACACATATTACCACACTCACTGACTGACACACATTTACACACTCACTCACTGACTGACACCACCTACACCACTCACTCAAGTGACTGCACACCTACACACTCAATCCTGACTGACCACACACACACACTCACTGACTTGAACACACACCACACAACAACACACACACACACACACACACACACACACACACACACACACACACACACACACACACACACACACACACACACACACACTCATTCACTGACTGACACACATACACTGACTGACACACACACACACACACACACTCACTGACTCACATACACACTCACTCACTGACTGACACACACACACTCACACACCTACACACACTCACTGACTGACTCACATACACACTCACTCACTGACACACCTACACACTCACTGACTGACACACATACACACTCACTCACGGACTGACACACATACACACTCACTCACGGACTGACACACATACACACTCACTCACTGACACACACACCTACACTGTGACACACACACACACCTACACTGACTGACATACACTGACTGATACATACAGACTGACACACACCCCAGTGATGCGACGAACAGCGCCCACAAGTGATGTGCCTACTCCCCCGCCCCCCCACCCCCACCCTGTGAGCTGCCGAGCACCTCCCATGTTCGGTACCTCCGCTGGGGGGCTGGCTGCAGCAGGAAACACAGCTCACAGCTCCGCTGGGGGGAGGAGACTCAGACAGAGTTCCCCGTGTCCTCTCCTACACGACTACGACTCTGCAATCCGGACGCGGTTGCACGGTTGTTTCGTCGAACTGGTGTTCTAATCGTACATTTTGCATCTATTGATTGGCAATCCCCTAAATAAATGACCGAGAACGGAGTTAAATTTGTCTGATCAATGCAAAGAGACTTTCTTAGAGTAATAATAATAATAATAAATAATAATAACTATCTTTACACCTATTCTGCTGTGTATTGGACACTGATGCCAGTTATGTGGGACCTGGGCCATTCTTTTCCAAATGGGAAAATAATGTGTAATTGCTTTTGCTTAACTGATTACGGCTGAGAGGCAATATGCCACTACCTGTAAAGAACTGCTAACCGTTAGCGGAAGTTTATGCAATATTTTCATCACTTCTGTCTAGGAAAATGTTTCGGACCAATCACAGCTCACTTTACTGGCTTCACAATGTTCAACAGCCTGAGCAATACAGCTAAACCCCGTTATAACGCGGTCCTCGGGGTCCACCCCGAGACCACCGCGTTACTAACGGGGTCGCGCTAATTTAAAAAAAAAAAAAATGGCCGCCGCATCAGTGTTTTTACCCGCGGTCCCGGCTTCCCCCTGCCACCGCGTGACAGGAGATGGGAGGGGGGATTCCCCTCCGGTCCGGCTCCCCCTGCCACCGCGTGACAGGAGATGGGAGGGGGGATTCCCCTCCGGTCCGGCTCCCCCTGCCACCGCGTGACAGGAGATGGGAGGGGGGATTCCCCTCCGGTCCGGCTCCCCCTGCCACCGCGTGACAGGAGATGGGAGGGGGGATTC
>WSYH01013890.1:0-16425 GCA_036426205.1 Ascaphus truei | reverse complement strand
CCTCCACTTCGCGCGCAATTTACCCCCCCTTCCCGACCCCGAACCTGGCTCCTGCTCTGCCCCTCTGCTTCCCCGCACCCCCGCTTACCTTAATTTGATCTCCAGGGGTGTCGGGGAAGCCTGGGGAAGCCGGGGAAGCCGGGGAAGCCGGGCGCGCATGTGACTGTGACGTCACAGTGCGCCGCCACGCGCACTGCGGCTCCCCGCTTCCCAGACGCATGCAGCCGGCGGCTTTTACTCGAATAAAAGCTGCCGCTGCTGTAAGCTGTCTTGTTTTTCTATGCTGAAGAGAAGCTATTTTGTTTTTGTATGCTGACAAGAAGCTGTTTTGTTTTTGTGTGCTGCAATTTTTAAGGCTCAATAAATAAGCCTTATCAAGAAAACCCACGTGTGGCTGCATCTACCCTGCAATATACAGGAAAGAAATTCTTTCAAAAACATGAGGAAACACCAACAAAAACTTCTCTCAAAACTAGATACACGGAAACTTCAAGCTTTGATACAGATTCATCAGACACACTGGACAGACCTAGAGTACAGTATCTTTCTCTAGAGTCAACACACATGAAAGAGATGAGACATCTGATACTGGACATTCTGATAGATTTACTAAGGCAATATTCCCGTGAAGACATTGCAAGGTCAACATTTAACCCTCATTCAAAAAACGGGGAAAGACAAGACGGTGATGGAAAATAGATCGGCGAAACGTATCAAACAAGAGAAAGAAATATTCTTGAATTCATCATACAATACTGTTATTAACATCTCAGATACAGTTTTGTCATTAGAATAATTATGTTTCCTTAATAAGGGATTACATTTTGCACCTCATAAAGATTTCAGTCTGTTTAATACTATAATTGACTTGCAAAAATTTACACACAAATTAGCTTTGAAGAAATTGTTTTCTAACAAAAAGGTGGATTTAAATTCAGAAAGATCAGGTGAAGACAAATCTATTGTAGATTCCAATGTTATTATTCCTTGTCCATGTTTTAGAGATATTGCATTTTCCAATGATATGGAAGCTCTATTTCAGGAAAGCAGAAAGCAGTACAGATCTGACTAATATTGAACCCCCCTTTTTTGGCCATATTGATTCGGGCTTGAGGAATAAATCAGTTTTTATACCCAGTACCTCACATGGCCCATTTCTTTCTACCTTTGAAAAACTAGTAGAGAGAGACCTTCGCATTTTAGCAGAAGGATATTCTTTCTCACATTTAAGTTTAGATAACTTAACACCAGAAGAAAGAATTAATCTAAAAATTCTATGGGAAAATAAATCTTTAGTATTAAAGAATGCCGACAAAGGGGGTGCTATCATTATTCAGTCAGCCCCTAAATACAAATCAGAAGAACTCATACAATTGGGTGATCAATCCTTTTATACCAGATTGAATAGAGATCCAAACAAGTCTTTTTTGCTAGAGCTTGAAGATCATTTGGAATTAGGGAAACATTACATGTTTTACATCCTAAGGAATATCAATTTCTATACACTGCATATCTTGTCGTGCCTGTGTTTCACCATCTCCCAAAGATCCATAAGTCACTCGACAACCTCTCCGGGGCGACCCATTGTGTCGAGTATTGGATCTTTGGGAGATGGTCTACCACGGTTCATTGATACCTATTTAAAACCTTTAGTGTTTGGGCTACTCTCTTTCATACATGACACCACAGACCTACCTATGGCTATGGAAACTGTGATATGGGAAAAAAGTTACAGATGGGTCACTATGGATGTCACTTCTTTATATACTAACATTGAGCACAGTCACGGTATTGCGGCAACACAATATTTTTTACAGTCTTCACATTTATCAATTGCACAACGCACTTTACTTACAGATTCCATATTATTTTTACTCACGCATAATTATTTTTTGTTTGATGCACAGTTTTATTTGCAGAAGAAGGGGACAGCAATGGGGACCTAATTCGCCCCCTTCTTATGCAAATCTTTTTATGGGTTATTGGAAGCACGAACACATATACAGCAGCACTAATCAATTTTGTCACCATATTATTTTTTATAAACATTTTATAGATGATTTGATTTTTATTTGGGATGGGGATATTAATACACTAAACACTTTTATTGATACACTCAATAACAATGATATTAATTTACACCTTACGAGCGAAACCAATATTAATCACATTAATTATTTAGACATGACGTTCTCCATGGATATGGACAATCATATACAAACCAACATATTCAGAAAATCCCATTCAAGGAATTCATTTCTAAATGCTAAAAGCAGTCACCCAAGATCTATAACACATGGAATTCCAAAAGGCCAGTTTCTCTGATATAAAAGATTGTGTTCGGAAGAATCTGTCTTTTTTGAACAATCTCAAGATTTATGTCACAGATTTGAATAAAGGGGGTACCCCAAAGAAGTAATAAAGTCAGCATTTGAGCAAGCCAAGCATACTGACAGTGGGGACTTGTTGAGGTATAAGAAACAAGACAAACAGGATCTGCAGATTCCTTTATTCATTACACAATACAACAGACAGGCAACTCAGATTTCTAAAATCATAAGACAACATTGGGATACACTTAGATTAGATCTGGAGCTACGACCGATTCTAACAAGGGAACCTCGCATGGTGTTAAGAAAAGCAAATACTATTGCGACATCGTGTCCCGTAGTCTATTCCAGTCTGCTGATGAAAATAGCTGTATTCGGGGTATTCCTAGTGGTTTTTCTCTTGCGGCTATTGCAATTTTTAAAGATATGTAAAAACCTTTAAAAAGAGTGAGAAACTTAGTTTCAAAAAGAGTTATAAGATACAAACATTTATAAATTGTGACACCAGCTATGTCATATACACACTTTGGTGTGGATGTGGCAAAAGTTATGTGGGTCATACAATTAGACCTTTAAAAACCAGGATCTCCGAACATGTACGGCTCATTAAAAATCATGATTTGTCTCACCCTGTATCTAGACACTTTACTAACTGTGCTAAAGGTGGTATTGTTAACTTCCATTTTGCAGGTCTTGAGCATGTCTCACTGCACACTAGAGGAGTTGATAGGCTCAATCTTCTCAATCGTAGGGAGATGTATTGGATCTTCATATTAGATACATTGTACCCTAAAGGCATCAATGTGGATTGAGAATTGAACCATTTCTTACTGTGAAGATCTTGATCACTCTGGTGTGCAGCATATAATGTGCATATATCATGTTCGTATTTGTCACATTCATGGTTGTTATAAAGTGGCGGCCGCCTTTATCCTCCTGTGGCCGCCACCGCGGGATTTTTAAAAACGCGGCGGCGCGCAGCTTTTTTTCGTTAGGTTCCCCGCGCCGTGGGCGCTTCAATGATAAGCACCATTAGCGTTTATCTGATGATGCGGCCTCCGCGCGGGAAACTCTGAGAAAAACTGAGAATATCCCAGCATAAGTAGGAGAATAAAGGCGGCCGCACCAGTACTTGTGTCAAAATGTATGTTTATGTGATACATCAGATTCATTAACTAGCAATGGAAAATGAATAATGTGTATTATAGATATACAGTATCAATTCATTTACATTGTGGTATGATATCAATAGATTCTAGTATTCATAAGCAATGCCTCAATAGATATCGTTTATACAGATAATTCATGGGGGTCTAGTAATACAGACCTGTATTTGTTGTTTTTAATCTTTGTAAATTTATTTAATTGTTCACTAATAGGAGAGAGGTGTTTAACGTCTCTTTTATGGTTGTTTGCCAAGTTTCTATACTAAGTGTTCCCTGTAACATACTCCCTGTCATTTGCATACAAACCATCTGATAGATATATAGATTAACCATTTGTTTGGCCACATTTTTTCAATGTAATTAAGGGAGGTGCTATAAATTTGAACACTTAGTAATCACCTGTACTCTTTGATAAAGCACCCTGCGTGTGAAACGCGTAAGAGTGTCTGCATCAGTACTTTTTTTGTCCATGTTTTTATCTAAATTAACCTTTTTGATTATCATATCCCTATTTTATCTTTGTGAGACAAGTGCACCGTTTTTTTTCCCTTATGGGAGTTCCTGTATGGGATGGTGGTTTGCTATTTTGAATCTACAGCGGTGGCCGAGCTGACTCTAATGCGGCCGCCACAGCAGTTTTAAAATAGCGCGGGCGGCGCGCGGGCTGTCTCCAGCCGAAACTGGGCCAGTTTCGGCCGGTTTTCCCGCGCCTTGGGCGCTTTCAATAGTAAGCGCCATTAGCGCTTATCTATTGAAGCGGCCGCCGCGCGGGAAACTCCGTTTTTAAACGGAAAACGGACCCGCGGCTAGCCCGCTACGATCCCGGCCAGCTCCAGGCAAGCTTTAGACTGAGCTTAGCCAGGACAGTACCAGGGAGCACGCAAGATAGGAGATTGCTCAGTGGCTCAGGAGTACTACTGCTGTCCGGCAACGTTTTATTAACATCAAGATGCGGGTGAGAGATCCTGATGAACCGGCCACAAGTGGAGACGCTGAGTCGCGGAGCCTGCGGGAGTACACTCGGTACATCGGAGGAACAGTCCAGTGTGGAGGTATACAAGTGCCCTGCAGTCTGACAACATTGTGCTATTAGTTAGCCAGTCAACGACTGCCCCGTGGGAGGACACGCGTGAGTGACTGACCGGCGGACCCGTGGAGTTAAAATAAGTGTGATTGCTTATGGATTCTCTTATTCATCAAGTAGACTTGACTCTCATTGAGATCTTATACTTTATAACCACAGATGTGGCATACATTCGTTTATTCTTCTATCAACAAAGAGACTTATGAGGTTTTCTTTTGAGCACCGGATTTTTGAGCAGTCATGCTCTGTGGGTGTTGGTCTTGAACGTCTTAGCCTGTAAAGAAAGAGACAATATTCAATATTAATAATCACACATTTAGTAGTAGTGTTTCCTGCACGTTGTCTTCGTCCGGCCCCAAACATGCAAAACATAAATAAACATAAGAATTAAACAATTACTCCACTATCCACTTACTGCAGGAGGTTCTTTTTTGTTTGAGAAGAAAATACATGGCATGCAATACTTTTGCTAGGCTTGCTCTTCTTTTCATACTGTTTTTATTTTATGCGCATGCGTGTACGTCTCATTGGAACCTTGTTGAAACGCATATGCGTGTTATCACATGTAGGCACATGCGTGTATGACTTCTCATTCAATATGAATTTCAAGTCTGAAAAAAAAACTTTTTTTTTTCTAGACATGGGCTTGCATACCAATTTTTGCTATTCTGAAAATCAATCACTACTGTAGCTTTTTAATTCTACACTAGTCATGTACGTACTTTATGAGGTGGATGGCATACTGTGATTTTTATTTGGGGGTGTGGGGTTCAAAAGATTATGATGACCTGTTGAAAATATTTCTTTGAACTAATAATCCAGCATACAGCCCTCTCCCTTCCCCCCCCCCACACACAAGGCTAAAGTATTTCTACTTCTTATCGACACCTCCTCCAAACCATTCATTTATAATGGCTGGCTTTGTTTAATCTTCCCGAGCGAGCGTGTTATCACTTTTATGCGCATATGTGTATGTCTCACACATCCCCCCGGTAACGGTAATATCAACCGCTTATCAACACAACACCCTCCCACCCCCCGAGCCATTCTTTAAAATCTTAGAGGCTTTGTTTACAGTAATTGTGTCGCTGAGTATTCTTAGGCCGGCGGCCTCTTCGAGGCTTTGTTCACAGTAATGCATGCGCACGTGTGATAATCCCTTCTCGAATGACTCCTCCACACACATTACAAGTGAATTTCAAGTTTAAGGGCCGGTGGTAACTGTAGCACTCCCCCCCCTCCCCACCACTTCACACACAAAGCCTTACAAACAAACCAACGTGAATAGAAATGTTTATCCACACCATCCCCAAATTCATCTGTTCAATGATTCTCGTGAATTTAAATAATGTTTTTTTATTTAATCTGCATAATCATTGAAAAATGACAAATACACATACTTTACTGTAATCATGAATAATACAAATGTACAATCTTGTCTTTACAATATCTTCTTTGTAATGGCTGCATTGCATTCAGGAGTTCTTTTGTCATTGACAGAGGAGGGAGGGTGTAAATAAATGACTGTTGCTACAATATTCAGTACACACAGTGCAAAACATTTACACATGATACCCCTCTCCACCCACCATTCATTTTTTAGTGCAGCAGCTCTGAAAAGAAAAGAAAAAATGAGTGCAGTAAAGTTCATTTAAGGCATTGCATATATAACTATATTGGACTATACAGTTACTACTGTCAAATTATACTGTATACTGTACAGTACACAGTAACTGTATAACTAAAGTATACTGTACAGTATATACTGGAACTCTATAGTACATTATAACTACTGTATAATTACTTTATAACAAGTTTTTTTAGTGCAGCAGCTCTGAATAGAAAAAATGAGTGCATATAAAACAATCAGTGCCATATTTACCTGTATCATACATTATGTACATGTACTTACCATGCTACAGGTCTATACTGTACCTTACTATTTTCCTTTTGCCTGCCCATTACTCTGTAAAACAATGGGCAACACGGTCGCAATATGATCTATATATTTATTACAACTTTCTACAGTGAGTACGTTGTTCCAAAACCTCAGTATGCCATCCGCCAATTCATCCTTTTTTGACGGTTTCACCATTTTTCTGATATGATCCTTGAGCTGATGCCAGACCAATTCGATAGGATTCAAATCTGGCTATCTGGAATTGTAGGTGGGAAAGAAGGAGAATTAGTTAAAGAGATATACAGTAAACAGTGTACAAAAATGAGAAACGTTACCGTACTTATTCCGGTGGCGATATCCCCACCGGCCTGTGGTATTAACCGCTAAGATAATGAAGGGGTTAAGTCCACCCGCAATCCCCCTCTAGGCCTAAACAGCCACCAAGGCCAAATAACACCTTTACGCACTCCCGCTACCCACAATAAGCATGGCACTGGTGATTAACTCCTTCATTGCCTTAGTGGTTAGCTGCTAATGTAAAGAAGTTGCCTGTAAATGTATTTTTCAGGCATCTGATTCATGCCGGGGGTCTCCGGTGCTGATATTAATTGATATCAGCTCCGGAGTTTCTTGGCATCAATCTGATGCAGGAAAAATGCATTTTATTTTCTATGTGCCGTCTCGCCACTTCTCCCCACCATCTTGCAAACTTTTTGTGGAAAGGCGATTTGGAGAAGAAATCTCAATTCTAGATTGGTGAATAGCCCCGAGAAGCTATTCGGGGCTACTAGAATAGCACGAGTTTTAAAACATGGTGACAAATGGCTTTTCGCTGCGCGTTTGGGATTTTTTTTACTCGCTAAAAAAAAAATCGTCGAAAATCTCCCTGGTCGCCGATTTATCCGAGTTTAATGAATAGCAACAGGCTTTTTTTTTGGCAAAAACGTGGCGAGAAGTGACTTATATGAGCTTTCTGCATAGGACCCTTAGGGGCCTATGCAGAGAGCAGCGAATTTAAAAATTGGCGAGGGTAATAAAAAGTAGCTTTTTTGGAGAGTTTTATTCTCCATATGCAGAAATGTGCAAATTCTGTGCGTGTGGCGAGTTTAAAATGGAGAGATGCGCGCTGCAGAAATGTGTTAAAAAAAATCGCGCTTTTTTTTTTCCCTTTCTTATGGCCGGCGAGCTCCAGCTTCTTGCCAACTTTTCTTGGCGGAGCAAATTGTAGAAAATCGCGCCATTTTATTGGCGCGAACAGCCGCTAGATGCTGTTCGCGCCTTTCTGAATTAGGATATTTTTAAAACTGGCGAGATGTAGGTTCTCGCCAGCCGCGAGGCAAGTTTTACAAATAGAAAAAAAAAATTGGCGCGTTTTTCGTACCTCGCCATTTTCAGCTGGTTTTTGCGCGATTTTCTCCGAAAAATGGCGAGTTTTTAAATAGCGCTGCTCTCTGCATGAGGCCCTTAGTCGGAATGGAATCTGTATGTTGACTAAATAAAAGAGAAGAGCTGAAGACCACACATGGTGACTTATTGTTCAGTTAGTTGTATCTAATGGGACTACAGTGTAGTTGATTGGAAGCAGGATTTAGACACAGAATCACACCTCTAACAGGTTTTTTTTATGTACAAGGTAATCACAATCCGCTATATTCACTTTATATCAAGCCTAGCCGTAATATAATATTTAGACATTTAATCATCCTACAGTAGGTAAGAATAATGATGATCCTAGCCCAGCGCTGGTGGCAGTACTACTGCTACCACTCATAGGAAGTACAGTACAGTATATCAGGGTACATTATAGCACAGTAAAGGATAGCACAGTGAATTCTCACTGCATTGTGAACCATATTGGGACACTCACAATCCATGACAGAGAGTATATGTGGAAAAATATATCAGTTGCACGTATAATCCGGACATGGGCATTATAAATAAGCAGCATAAAGACGTGTTAACTAATACAGACACTCCCGCTTTCATCATGCTGTTAAATATATTGAATAATCTTAAAATTACACAAACTTTTCTCAAGGTAAATGATCCAGCTCAACTAAATATATTTCCATCAATGACAGAGAAAGGAGAGTTGCAATCATATGTATAAAAATGACTACATGAAAAAACAGTATGCTTTTATATTGTATTTTAAAAAAAGCCTCCTAAATTATATATAACTTATTATTATTATTTGTTAAAATAGTGAGACCAAATAAAATAATGTTATTAAAAACTAATTGCTAGGGGATAAATCTAAGGCTTGACCTTCTCACTGGGTTACTGAATAAAAGGATCAGATTGAATCTGGAGAGTGATATACAGTAACTGTGAAAGTGAATAAATATATTTTAAGATAAATAAAAAAAACTGTAGTGTTACTTCTTACGTGTACAGATTAACCTAAATAGTATTCCATTAGTGAATCAATGTAATCTATTTGTACAAGATGTCTATCTACAGTATATACTTTAGCTAAAGTGCAATTAAATCTAAAAAAAAATGTGTGGTTAAGGATACACTGGGTGATTTAAGATAGTGATTCCTGTGAATTCAAAATTACTAAACTAATCCCTGTGAGATATGAAATCTTAGTCAATTTTCTAAGTACTTTTCTCCTATTAATTTTTCATCTACTGTAATTGCTATTGTGGATTTATTAACCTAAGAATACTTTAGAAGATTTCTGTTTTTGTTTAATTAACAGAGCAAACTTAAATGTCACAAAATCACTTTCTCGGGCTGCTGCATCTAAAGCACATGTGGACAGCAGCAGCTTCAAGACTAGGTCAAAGGTCACGTTCATGACAAAAGGACACACATTTCACTCTGACTTTGCTCCTTCCGGGGTATACAGATCAACCAAGTAAAATGATTCTCAAAGAGAACATCCTGTTATTTTGATGGCACATGTAGACATACTCAAGTACATCATGTGTTAGCGGTACCATTGCTATTTTTCATGTAGTAAATCCTCCAGCTGAACAAAGATGACGTCTACAGGAAGGGCGACCATATTACTTCAAGGGTGTGTATATACTGTATATATATATATATATATATTTTTTTCACTCTCTTTATATATTTATATATATATATAAACAGACGAGGCCACGACTATTCTAAAGCTTGCTTTAAACTAGCCCGGTTACATTCTGGGTATGTGCTGGGTATGTGCTGGGCTAGTTTAAGGCAAGTTTAAGGCATTTCTGCATTGACTAACGACCCATAGGATTAACACAGCAGGGGTCCTGGCAGTCCCAGTTTGAATGGGACTGCCAGGGACCCCCGCTGTTAATCTGATGGGCCATTAATCAATGCAGAAATGCTGGGGCTAGTTTAAGGCATGTATTCAGATTGTATGCAGTTTGTGGAGGAGAAGGACTAGCTGAGTACCGACACTGCTGGTGATGCAGGGGATCTACCGTGATGTCCGCAGTACCTTGTGATATGGTATCACTACATGCCTGATTTTATAGTACTTTTGTGAGTGAGCCTGTTTCCCTCTACCTTTTTACATTAAAGTGAAAACAGTATCACACTATGGGCCATATATATTTTTTTGATGCATTTGTAACTGTATTTTGCAGCTTGGTGTGCAAATGTGTTTGCAATAGTTTATTTCAAGGGGGGGGGCTTGCTTTTTAATAGTGGCTTTTTGTTGGTTAGATTTTGTTGATTGATGGTAATTTATTTCTGTTTACTTGTTTTGTTTCTAGGATTTGTGTAGTGAATTGTGTAATTAATTTGTATTGTATTGTAATTGATTTGAGAATGGATTGATTGATGGTATTTTATTTCTGTTTACTTGTTTAGTTTTTAGGATTTGAGTAGTGAATTGTGTACTTGATTTGGATTGTACAGTATTGTAATTGATTTGGGAATGGATTGATTGATGGTATTTTATTTTATTTAGAACATTGCTTGGCATACTGTAGTGCACAGATTATTTGCATCATGTACTGTACAAATTGTAAAATTAAATTTTTGGATAGCCATTTGTTAGATATTGATTTGCCAACTGTACTGTACTGTAGGTGCTGTGTTCTTGGGAGATGAGATTTATTTTTATTTGCATTGTGCTGTTTTTATTTGGAGATGTTACTGTACTATATGTCTCAGAATGTTTTTGCTATGTATTTTTGGCAACGGAGAACAGATGGCTTTGCTGGTGGAGGGGATTCATACTGTATTGCAGTGGTAAGTACAGTAGAACTGTATTTATTTTATTATGCTACTGTAGTTAATGTGTTTAATAATGGGCCAAATAATCTATTATCCATATCTGGATAATAGTTATTTGGCCCATTAATGTAATGTATGTGTGTTTGGTGGTGCGGGGGGGGGGGGTGATTTATTTAAATGTACTGTGTAGGCCATGTTTTAGTTTTTTTACACACAGGGTTGGCACCTGTGCCTTAACACCTTCATTGGCTTGGCGGGCATTGCATGGCCGCTAAGGTAATGAAGCTGCTTACATTTTTAATTTTTATTTATTGTGTGCGTGAGCAGGGGGTCTCCTGAAATGAGCAAAGTTTATTTCAGGCTCTGGGACCCCCTACTTCCTGAAATACAGGCCCTGTTATGGGGTGCCCGTTTCCCTCTAGTCCCACGGTCACGTGACCCACAATTTTAACATGGCGGGGATACCGGCACCCCATAACTGGGCCTGTAACTCGGGAAGTAGGGGGTCCCCGGAACTGAAATCAATTTTGTTCAGCTCAGGAGACCCCCTGCTCTCGCACACTATGAATAAAAATAAAATGAAACAACGCTTCGGCACAGAAGTCAGGAATGGGCCCCCGCATGGAACTAGCAGCAGGCCTCAGGAAACAATGCTTCAGAAGAGAAGTCAGGAACGGGCCCCCGCATGGAACTAGCAGCAGGCCTCAGGAACTAGGGACAAGAACCAGGAAGGTTAGTACACCAGGATACAAGCCAGGGTGGCTTGTGGCAGAGACAGTACCGTCCAGGGTAGGAATTTATGCTCTGCACTGTTTCAGTGCCAAAGCTCAGGATATAAAGGGCGGAGATTCAATCACAGGAGGAGGGTGTGTGAGTATTCATCCAATGATGGAGCACAGGGCAGAAGCTGCAATGAGAAGCAGCACATGTGCCATTGATTACCAGAGGAAGCTTTTGCAACTGCAGAAGTCTGCAAAAGCTATAATCAAAGCCAGGAGCGGATTCCTTACACTTTGGAGTTAGAGTGTGGAGTTTGCCGGTGTTCAACTGGCGGAATATTTCATAGGGGCTGCTGTGTGTTCAGCACTTTGAGATACCAAGATGAGAAGCGGAGGCCCCTGCACATTTTGTCAGAAAGTACGAAGTACGTAGTACGAAATGCGTTGAGGTAATGAGAGGCTGCTGCGTGCGCGTCCACAAGCTGGAGAGGTGTACCAGTTGGAGAGAGGAGGATGCGATCAACCGAGCATCATGGGTCCAGACCCATTTTTTATATACCCGTCTGATATCACCTCCGGATTTCCTGGTCTCGCTTCCGCATGCCTTAGCTTGTTTGTAAGTGATTTATTTTTTTACTTTTACGGTTGTTTTTGTAGTTGACCAAGTGGGATTTTTTATCTATATAAATGTAATTACCCTATATTCAGTGCGCCCTCTCCGCTTTTTCTTTTTGTTTCTTTTTGTGGCACTCCTCCCAAGGTTTAAGCTCACCCCACTTTTAAAGTAGAAGGTTTTTGCATGTTCCTGTGCAGGATAGACCCATTGTGGTCATTCTCCCTCTAGCAGAGGTAACTGAGATTTTTCACAGTTAGTGTTATGACCTGCTTACTGGTCATGCCGTGACATGGCAGAAGCCTTATAAGCTTTGGCCAAAGGGTTTAACTAAATGACCCTTACTTATGAGAATACTAACATTGAAGTATTTAATTATGTATTTTGTCACATTGGATGTAGCATTAGGGATTTTTGTCTTTTGTTGTAGAGCATACATTACGTAAAAATCTGTCCAAAAAGCATTGCCCTATTCTGTAACAGGTTTCATATTTTTGTTAAAGGAGAAAATAGTACCACTGCTATTTATAGGGTACTTCAACCACCAATTACTGCACTGCTCTAAAAGCTGAAATTGCTTCTTTTTCTTGAGTTTGCACATTAAAATTGCAGTGATTTACCTTGAACAACCTCTGTATACGATCATTATTACAAACAAAACCAGCTGGCACAACATTTATATGGCAGTATAATTACTGAATCCTATTAAAATGTACTTTGCAAGTGATGGCGGAGGTGTCTGACACTGCCTCAAGAATACACAAATCATATCATTTAATTTTTATGGGACTCGTTACCATGAAACCTTCGGCCATAAGAGAAAATACTAACATTTTTAAATGCTGCAGAAGTGATATCACCATACATGACATTGTTGTAATATATTTATGTAACCCCCTCTTGGATGACTACTAGTTAATGTAAAGGGTTTAACTATGTGGTAATTTGATGTATGATGTCAATGTAAGGGTATACATAGCCACCACTTATTTTCTAGAAGCAGGTTCTCCAGAGTTCTAACTAGAGGTGGGCAAATCCACCCAAATTCGTTTGCCGGATTTTCTTGCAATTTAACCCAAAAAAACGTTTCACGGTATAAAATCTGCAAATCGATTTGGTTGATTTTAATCCACGCAGATTAATCAAAAACAACTATTGGATACAATCCATTGACGGATTTGCAGAATCCAATCAGCGGATTCAGCAACTCATTGGTGGATTCTTAAAAATCCATCAAGGGATTAAAACAACAGTAACCCCTTAATTACCTTAGCAGTAGAAACTGCTAAGTTAATTAAGGGGTTACTGGTGTTTTATTGGTTGGGCATCATCCCTTTTTTCCATGTTGGTGAGAAAGAGGATGCCTTCATCCTGGCACGGATTAATAAAACATTAATTAATTTAATTCTATTTTACTGTATATTTGAATGGACAAAGGCGCTAGTAGCTATATTAGCTATATTTGGGTACTACGGCATTTGCCCATTAATTTGTGGGGGCTGGGGGTTGATGGGCATAAAGGGGGTGGGCAAAGGGGTAGTTGCCCTGGGGTGGGTGGTTAGGCCTTTCAGCTTGGTATTGGGAGGGTTAACCCCTTCATAGTAACCACTGACTTAACTACTAAGGTAATGAAGGGGTTAACCCCTCCTGCAACCTTCTTGTTAGGCCTAATTACACACCTTGGGGCAACTACACCCTTCACCCACCCCTCTACCCCCAACAAACCAGGTACTTCAGCTTAATCCCTTTATTACATTAGCAGCTAGCCACTAAGGCAATGAAGCTACTTTTATTATTACTTTTTATTACATAGTATTGAAGCAGGGGGTTTCCAAAGCTGAACCACATTAATTTCAGCCCCGGGAACCCCGTGTTTCCCGAGTTACAAGATCCGGTATGATGTGACAGTATCTCCTGCATGTTTCATTCTCCCACTTCATGTAAATGGGACATTTATACCGGCACCCCATACTGGGGCCCTCTATCGCAGGAAGCAGGGGGTCCACGGACCTGAAATTAATGTGGTTTAGCTCAGGGGACCCCTGCTTCAAAACTATGTAATAAACATAAAAGCAGCATGATCTCCTGTTAGAGATGTGCAGAGAGGGACTGCTTCTGTCTGCTCTCACTGTGCAGTTCTTCCAGACTGATGTGGCCTGGTAGAATTAACACAGCGGGAGTCCCATTCAGAAGCAGGGTCCCCTGCTGTGTTAGTCTTGATGGACAATTCCTCCCTGCTCTGCACTAGGCTGTGAACACTCCACATTTGGTCCATGGTTCACAAGCACATGTGCGGGGCAGATTGGAGATAAAGCTGGCTACATCTGTATGAAGATGGGCAATGCAAAGTACAACGGTTTTGTCAATAATCTATTTTATTTTAAGCCAGAAACATCACAATAAAATAAATTAGATTATTGACAAATCCGTTGTGCTTTGAATTGCCCATCTTCATGTGCTGCTGGTGTTTCTGCAGGCTTCCACTCACTCGCAGGAGCACCGGTAACTGTATTACTTTCATTTACCAATTTTGTTTGGTGTGCAGCATCTACCTTAAGTCATACATCTGTATGAAGACAGAAAAAAGAAAGGGCTCAGGAACAAAGCCTTGGGGGACCCCACTGGTAATATCCAAATGGTTGGAGTTGATGCCTGAGATTGACAAATATTGGGAACATCCTGATAAATTAGAGATACTATATACACGTTTTAAACATGTGGTCTAATACCAGAGTACTGGAGCTTGTTTAACATCATAAGCTGGTCAACAGTATCAAAAGACTTTGCAAAATCTCGGAATATTGCACCAGTCAACTTTACATGTTGCATACCACACTAGGGGGCCTATGCAGAAAGGGGCGGAAAATTGCATTCGCCAGGGTTTCAATTCGCCAGGTTTTTGGCGTGTTAACCTCGCTGTATGCAGAGAGGGCCGAATCCCTGGCGAATGAATGCACCACCACCATTTGATAAAATGGCTAGTAACCAGTGGCAAGACGGCTGCCTAGCGAGAAACTGCCGAGAAGCCGTCCCCTGGTGAGTTATGTTTGCAGCAGAGAGAGATCCGCTGCTCTCTCGGTGCAAACATCAGCACATTAAAAATTATTTAAAATACATTTTTATTCATAGTGTACATGTGCAGGGGGTCTCCGGAGCTGAACCGCATTTGTTTCAGGTCCGGGGACCCCCTGTTCCCGAGATACAAGCCCTTTTATGAGGTGCCGGTATCCCTCTGCATTTAAAGGTCCCGATCACGTGACCGTGGAATGTAAAGAAAGCAGAAGGATATCGGCACCCCATAAAGGGGCCTGTATCTCGGGAAGCAGGGGGTCCCCAGACCTAAAACCAAAGCGGTTCAGCTCCGGAGACCCTCTGCACATCTACAGTATAAATAAAACACACATCAATACACAATCATTCCTTACCTTAGCGGCTATGTGCTACGGTAACGAAGCAACATTAATATATTTTTAATAATAGTGTACAGTGAGCAGGGGGTCTCTGAGCCACAAATAAATTCGGTTCAGCTCAGGGGGCCCCCTGCTCCCACACAATATTATTAAAATACAGAAATGCTGCTTCATTACCATAGCGTATAGCCGCTAAGGCAATGAAGGGTTAGGGCAGAATAGCATGTTTATTGGGGACAATTGCCCCCAATAAACATTACAATTAACAACATACACCCACAGTGTATTTAAAATACATAAACAAAAATAAATACATTAAATACATATAGCACTTACCCATTACCGGTTGCCACAACGAAGGCCATCCTCATCTTCATCCTGCCCATGGCCCCTCCGCTGCTGCAAAACAGACACAACAATGAAAACATCCAAAGTAATGTCCCCTAACCCCTTAATCACCATAGCGGTTATTCACCACTACAGTCATTAAGGGGTTAACCCACCCTCACTCACCACTCGGGATGCTACATACCCTCCCACAGTAACCCCCCACCCTGTGAGGCCTAACCACCCTCACCCACTACCCACAAGGGAGGACTACCCACATACACTTGGGGTACACCCCCTTGGGGAACACCCCCCCCCCCCAACACCTACAGTACAATAATGTGCTAAATAACTATTATCCAGATAGGAATAATAGATTATTTGCCCATTATTAAAAACATTAACTAGCATATTCAAATAAATTAAGTATTACTGACCTTATCAATAAGAAGTCTCAGTCGCCAGCAACATCCTTGTCTTGCCCACAAAAAACATAGCCAATACATTGCAATTACATTCAGATATCAATTAACCCCTTAAATACCATATCGGATAATAACCGCAAAGGTAAGTAAGGGGTCAAGCCACACTGGCCCGATACCCACCCTTCACCCATGAATTTGTACATTGGCTTCATCATGCAAATATATATATATATATATATATATATATATATATATATATATATATA